>MKGJ01000237.1:3930-22095 GCA_002018255.1 Bretziella fagacearum | reverse complement strand
GGGGGGGTAGAAGGACTACCTGTTGGAAAGTCAAAACGGATAACATGGTTGATATTGGCGAGAGGAGGGGGGGGGGAGAGAGGGAAAGAAACAGATTTAGTTTTGGTGTTGACGTGGATAAGGACTCTGGCAATGGAGGGTATGGCCTCATGGTTGTTAATATTTGAAATGGAACGCGCACAATGGTAAATGGTCCCAAATGGATGCAGATTGTGGCTAAATACATGATTGTTTTGGTGCTGGCACCATTGTTGTGTATGGAGTGGAGAATGGGCGATGCTCTCCAACGGCAGACGGTTCAGGGAATCAGGGCAGTAGGAGCCCCCCCCCCCTCCCCGGGTTATTTCATGGCAAGAAAAGAAAAGTCTGTTGGTGTTAATTAGTAGATGTGGTGATTCACGTTGCCTAGGGCCGGATGGTGTGGGTGCCATGGGAATTCTGGGATGCTGCTGTAGGTACTTACATGATATGCTTTTATAGCATCCTCGGGATGTTGGTAACCAACAAGAATGCGCAGATGAGAGATGAGCTGAGCTTGTAAATAGGCAGGTAGGTACTTGCATACTCACGATAGCTTCACGTTCAAATTGGTGATATGCTGATCATATTTTAGAATATTGCATTTCCTAGCCCCATCACATACACACACAAAAAGAGAGAAAAGTCACAGCCTTGTCACTCTTTCCCTTTTTGAATTTCACGAAATTCAATTTGTGCGTTTTGTCTTTTGTCTATGGTAATTACTCTGTTTGTCTGGTCTTCAACACTATTTGGTGGTGTATATTTTTAACGACGTCTCCCTGCGTTCATAATCTGCACTTGCAATTTCTCCCATTTCAATTTCATTCGTTTCTATTGATGTCTATTTTCATTTTGGTTTCTCACCCAAATCACAAACTTGATATTGTGACTATCAGCCATTGGGCCTCAATCTCTGTCACATATAACACATTCATGATAGAACTTCCTTCCTTACCTGCAGATAAACCGCCTCACATCAGTTGAATCGTTCCTCCGACAAGAACCCATATCTGCGGGCGTCTCTTGGCTTACTTTACCGTTTTCCTCTCCGCAGAATATTGAATTGCCATTAACGAGAAGGATGAAGAAGAACATTGGTCGATATTGTTGTTGGATTCTCGTTAATGACTAAATATTCGGCGCTTGATATCGTCTGTTCAAAAGGCACGGTCCACATCCACCCGATCGCATGTTCTCGCTTGTCGGCCTCTTTCTTCTACGCTGTTTTTATCTTTTTTTTCATCCGGTCCGATCTGTCTTTAAACACAATAAACAGGAATAACCTTTTGTTTGACCAATACAAACAAACACATTGCACATTCAGGCGAGATCGATCGCCTCACCGATAGGCTTCGAGACCCGCCCACACCCTGCTATTGTCGCCGGTGCCGTTCGCTGCCGTTCATCTTTCTGTCGTGACGACAACAACCTAGTCTCAATCTGGTAATCGACTGTGATGTTGTAGGCATAGCTACTGTAACAATCAGGATACAAAGCCACAATCAAGTCAGGCCCCCCCCCCTCCCCCCCTGCTTTGCTTATTGGCCTACAACAACGCTTGCTACAACCACCCACCCAACCGATCAACCGACTCAACCTACCACGTCCGCCCGCCGCTTGTCGAGTCCGATTCCATTGCATCCTCTCTCGGCTGCTGTCAGCTAGTGAACAAGGGAATTTCTTCAAAGCAGCATTACTATTGAATCTGGCCAAAGCACAGATGACTTGAGGCTTGTTCATTATTATTGCAAGAAGCATAAGCGACATGCTATACTGAAACGCACGCACCACTGTTTCTTTTTGTTGTTTTCTCGTACCTTGTCGCCCGTCTCACGTTTCGTTAGCTTTGCTTTGTTTTTTTATTACCCTTTTGCTCTTTGTCCTTACTGGGCCTTTTTTTCTTTTCTCTCTTTACCTTGTACAAAGCTTGTGCATCCCGTACTTAGCTGTACGCTCCTGCTTCACTGCTTGCACATAACTTGTACCAGCGGCTCTTCCCTTCCATTCTAAACATTCTGTTTCTTCTACTCTGCTTCTGTTCCGCGACCAGAGCCTTACCTGGATTCCAATCGGCCGAGAAATCGTACCTTGAGTACCTTCGAACTGCAGATTGACTACAGGCAATAACATTGCTGCAGTCAATCAATCGACCAATCTATCGATCAGTTCGAATTTCTCAATTGATTGTCGCAATCGACACTACAAACTACGAATCTGTGGACAATTGCTACAAATTCTTGCCCTAAAAAAAAAAAAGCTCCCACCAGAGGCGCCTGCTCACCACGAGTCCTCCCAGCCTAGCTGTGCCCAAGCTTGGAAATCGGGGGTTTTTTTTTCTGTTTCAAAAGTCCTTCTACCGCGGGCCTGCCTACCTAATCTGTGTGTGTGGTACGGAACAAACTACCGACGACAAGTTCTCACGACAACTCGAAACATAACTTGTGCACGACGTCTAGAAAGGCTCCTAGAAAGTTTCGGCGCAGTTCTAGCCGATGCCACTAGAGAGATTTGCATAGGGAATTGATAGCCGCTTCCGTCTCTGCATTACCGTCATCGATAACCCCCCTCCAAAATAGCAAGCAATCAATCTTTTTGCCACCGAGCTATCATCTCAACCTTCAATCTTTGGATCGACACATTTTAATCAGCTGTCCGTAGCGCTCCAACGGTAGTGCTTACTTGGTTCACGGTCAGTGGCCATGGCCGGAGTCCCAGGCCCAAGCGAGTTGGATTCGTTGCGGCCCAGCATGATTCCGGGCCCTGCGTCGCAACAAATGCAGCACGCCGGCCCCGTTCACATGAATCAGCACCCGCATCAGCACCAGCACCAGCACCAGCACCAGCACCAGCACCAGCACCAGCACCAGCACCAGCACTCCCAGATGTCTCAGCAACAGCACCAGCAACAACAACAACAACAACAACAACAACAACAACAACAACAACAACAACAACAGCAACAGCAACAACAACACCACGGGTTCCATTCACAATCACAACCACCACAGTCGCAACAAATGCCTGCTCAGCAGGCGCAACTACAGATGACACCTCAGCAAATGCATCACCCTCTCCCTCCACAACAACATACACCAATACAAACTCAACAGCAGCTTCAGGCTGCTTCTCAACTGTTAGTTCAGCAACAACAAACGCCACAGCAACAGCCTACTATCTATATCAAGACTTCGTCAACACCTGGACCCTCGCCTCCACAGACTGGTATCAACAGTGGTAACTCGACAACCAACTCCTCAAATCAACAGCCTGGTGCCATTGCTGCCAATAATACCCGAAGTATCAAGAGACCCCGACCCGTCAAATCATGCACCGAATGCCGTAAGCGAAAACTTCGGTGTGATCGACTTATGCCTTGCTCTCAGTGCAGCAAGTCACAACGTATCTGCCGTTATGCTTCAGATCCAGACTCGGCCAACTTTTCGGATGGATCTGATGCCGAGACAGAGCAAAGACCTACAAAGAAACCATACTCGTCATCTGGAGGCCTTGGCGGGGTTGCAAATGGGGGGGGTTCGATGAGTGGCGAGACGAGATCATTTGGTGTGATGCGCAACGGCGAATATGTTTCTCTTGACGATCTTGTGGCGCGTCTAGAAAGACTGGAACAAGCGGTTGTGGCTAAGAGCCCAGCACGTACCGATCACTCTGGATCCAAGATGCTAAATGCTGCTTCGCCTAAAACGATTCGGCAATTGACTATCAAGAGTGATGCTTTGCGTACACGATTCTTTGGTCAAAACAGTCCGAGAGTCTTGCTTAATTTGGTATGTGTGTTTCAATTGATAATGTTGGTTGTGAACCAACCATGAAGAACACAAAAAAGCTAATTCGGTTGTCTCTATAGTTCCCTCAAGCAAAGGCACTATTGGCGAATCGTTCAGACTCTGGGGGTCTTCGTGATCTTTTCATAAAGCTTGAAAACTTGCACAAGGTCATGCAGATAGAACATCGGACAGCAGTTGCACCTATCTTGGTCTTTGTCGAATCAATGCTTCCCATCTGTAAACGCATGTCCGACATTCTGCCGACACGAGAAATTTGTTTTCCCTTGATCGATGCTTACTTTGACACTAGCGAAGTCATTTTCCGGTTTCTCCACATTAACAGTTTCCGGGAGAAGGCGGAACTGTTTTGGCAAGGGAAGATGGGTGGTGAAAGTAATGCTTATTTTCTACCTCAGCTCCTAGTAGCTGTAGCCATTGGCTCGCGCTTCCGGTCTAAGGGTAGTGGATTAAGTCATGAGAGGGGAGAAGGCGTCCATGTCCCGACAGCCTGCGCGCTGGTTCGGGCGTGGTTGGATGGCTTGAGAGGAAAGCAGTTGGTTGATATCACTACTTTGCAAACTGAGCTCTTGCTCCTCCATTGTCAAAGGCTTACTTCTCTCATCCGAGATCACGACGCTTGGACGCAATTGGGGTACGTTGTCCGCATGGCGATGACTATGGGTTTGCATCGTGACCCTTCAGAGTACGAGAAAATGCCGATTTTTACTGGTGAGCTAAGACGACGTTTGTGGTACTCGATTTTGGACATGGATCTTCATGTCTCTATGCTGTGTAATCTACCTGCATTGGTGCGTGACGGCGATTACACGACGAAGCCGGCCCTCAACATTGACGATAATTGCATATATGAGGGCATGACGGAACTCCCCAAGGGCAAACCGGTTGAAGAGCCTACAGATTGTCAAGTCCATTGCTACGCAGCGATTACACTACCGGCCCGTCTACGTGTATCGCATGTTGTGCATCGAATCGACAATGTGCGTGACTACACTGAGATCCTAGACCTTGGTAACAAGCTGGAACGCTACCTGGAAGACATTAATTTTGTGTTCCCGCGCCACTCGCTTGATGCGCGGGGGTTGAACCGTCTTTGGCGGCTGCGAGTCATTATGGATATGCATGTACGGCGGCCTCTTCTCGCCCTGTACCGGCCGTTTGCCTTGGGTGTCTCGGATGCACCAGCTGAGATTGTGCGGGCATATCTACGGTCGTCTATGGTTATTTTGCGGTACATGGATGAAATCGACCCTGATGCGCAACATGCGCCGCAGGTGCGCGACATGTACCGGCAGCTGTTGCGGCAGGATATAATCCAGGCATGTTTTTCGCTGTGTTTCTTTGTAAAGAATGCAATTACTATGCGGCCTCCCGGGCCGACTGTGACGTTTGACGACGATCTGCCGCCCCTCGTTAGCAACGATATCTGGGCGCCACCTCGTTTAATCACGACGGTCAAGTCTTCACTGGAGTTTCTCGTCCAAGGTGTATCTGCGTTGGATATCAATGATATTGTTTCGCTTTCGGTGGTATTCTGGAGTGTTCAGCGGTCAGACGCCAAAGTAGAGGATGTTGAGCAGGGACTGGAATTGGTGCGGACGACTTGCTTGCGAAACATGAATCTCTCGCAAGACGAGCAGCTGCCATTCTCGTCGTCTTTGCAAGTTTCTAATGGTGGTAATATGGGCCATTCGATGCAAGGCCATGCAATGCAAGGCCATCAGATGGGGCATCAGATGGGGGCGCAAGGGTCGGGCCGGCCAGTTGCAAGCCAAGGCGGTGCACAGATGCATGGACACACGGGCTTGAGTCCTGATGCAATGGTTATGGAGCAGTTCCAAATCCGGCCCAATATCTTTATGAATACTGAGACGATGTCTAACGGACTAGTAAGTGACTTGAGAAGAGGGGTTTTTTTTTTTTTTTCCTCATGGTCATGGGTTTACTAACTATAATACAGGTGCCAGGTGCGGACTTTTTACAGTTTTGGGATTTGGATAATTGGAGTTCAATGGTGCCACCAGGTGCTCCGGGTTAGTTACCGGAGGTTTGGGATATGCCAGAGGGAGAGGTGACTACTATTGAGAAGAATGACTTGAGTAGTAGAGTTGATAATGATAATGATGAAGGGCACAAGGGAGACCAGAGAGGTGTCCAAGGTTTATACGGTGGCTTCGTTGAGAATGCTATTAACATGTGCTCTAGTACTGATTGGATGCCTTTTATGGACTTTGGGGGTCAAGTATCTGAGCCCATGATTTTCTAGTCTTTCCATTCTTAATGTTTCTTTTCTTTTTTTCTGTTCTTTTTCTTTTCCTCTACCAAAATATGCCGAGTCGGGCGTTTATCATTGGTGGGTTTTGTTTTCTTTATAGAGGTTCAGGAGTTGTTTTGTTTTGTTTAGTTGCATAGTGTTGGGACACCAAATTCTTTTTTGTATCTATGTATGTCCACAGGAAATAATGTAATTCTTTTCTTTTTTCTTTTTTTGTGTATTCCCGGGGATTTCCGACTATCATGAGGATGGGAAAAGAGGTAGCGAGATAAAGGAATGGCTTTTGGAAGTAAATATTCCGGGCTTCAAAGGGAAAGATGGAAGATGGAGGGGTTTTATGTAGTTTATGCGGGAGCGGGAAGTGGGTTGGGGTTTGGTTTCATAGTGAAGAAGAGGGGAGGGGGGAGGAGGAGGAGAAGTGGCACGGGCCCAGGAGTATGTTAAGGTTGTTGTGGTTTGGAGTTTTGGGGTCGGGAGTTTTGGGGTTTTTTGTGATATTTGGGAGATTTGAAGTTTGAGATTTGAAGTTTAATATTGATTTTTTAAAAAGGCGAAAACAAAAGTTGAGATTTAAAATTGTTTTTTCTTTCTTCATTTTTTTCTTTATATAAACTGCTTTATTTTGTGTCTTAAATGCGGGTCTTATGTTTTACAAGACCCACTTTACGTGTCACCATAAGCCAATCAGAGCTTGTGTTCCAACGTCATGTCAACATTGATGATCACCCCTATTTTGGAGTTTCAAGCGGTTGGGTGGACGTAAAGTGAGATCTTTCTTCAGTCAGTCTCTGTCGATTGTCGTCTGTCGTAAGTAACAATGTAAATAATATCTGGGATTTATAAAGAGAGTTGAAATCATTGGAGGACGTCACGAGTGTAGAGACTCTAAAGACGAGAGATGTTGTACAAGACACTATTGCTGATATCTACTACTTGCTTGCAGCCCTGTTTGATTTCCCATCACAGCTTTTATTTGAAACCCCCCCCTCCCCCTTCCCTCCCCAACTTCAGCAAAAGAAATCCTTATCTTGCCCAACTTTGGTTCGTCTATACATTAAATCTCTCCTGTATTCTCATTCAGCCACGATCCAACTCACAAAGTTTGGTTCTCTACACAAGGTTTCTACTACCGCCAGTTCCAG
Organism: Bretziella fagacearum; assembly: GCA_002018255.1. NCBI lineage: Eukaryota > Fungi > Ascomycota > Sordariomycetes > Microascales > Ceratocystidaceae > Bretziella > Bretziella fagacearum. Next base: position 14,854 of record MKGJ01000237.1, on the reverse strand, counting down.
TGAGATCCAGGTGATTTGTAGATAGGCTAATTGAAAAGGCGAAACAGGACAGTAACGGCGCATGAGTTACAAAAGACTGGGGATCTCAAGCAGGGGCATTGATCGAAGTGACTGACTGACTGACCGTCTGTGCGGTTAGTGGGCATGATGATGACAGTCGGTATTTGGTTTAGGGAAGGGAAGTGATTTTCAAAGCATTAGAGAGAGAGAGAGAGAGAAAGAACAGCGGGGGGGAAAAAAGAAAAAAAGAGAATTGAATAAACGGCAGTTGACGGATATATTAAATGATCTACCAACTGCTTCGATCTTTTTTACAAATTCAAAAAAGCAACAACCACTCTGATATTGACTTCTTTTCGTCCACCTTTCCCCCAAGACCATCAATTCAATGTCTTCTTATCTGAGAGATGGATCCAAAGAAATACTACTGTCCCCCCTCCCCCTCCTCCTTCCGTTGGAACTACTTACTACTATCTCCCCTCTAACCTCCATCTCTTTTCCTAAAATCCCTGCTCCGATCAGATCGGTCTGCGCCTCATTGTTTTTACAAGCTATATAGCTTTATCCTTAGGAAACAACCCCCTCCCTCTCTCTCCCCCCATCTGACACACGAACAGGTACAATGGCCTAAGCTAAAGGGTTTCCCGACTGCAGTAATTAGCTACAAGGCATGAGCTTGGCTAGGAGGATTCATGCTATGATTTCTTGGTGAGGACATAAGAAAGCTATAATGGAAATGGAAGCCCCGAAAGAGGGGGGATGTGTCCTATGATATTGCCCATTTCTGGTATTTTCTTTCTTCGATATTGGTTGTTGATATATATTCCGTTGATTTGCAACTTTAGATCACCCGGATCATCGATTATTCTCCGTTTGGATATTCCCCGGCTTACTTAATCTTGTTCTCTAATCAGCCAGTCTTGACTCATATCAACCACTAAACGCCAGCACTCTACGCATCACCAACATCCATCGACATGTCCACACCAAAATAAAAGGTTCAACCTTTTAATCAAGCAGGCCATGGGCCTCATATGTCACCAAACCATGTCGCCTTCTCCTCTTCATACAATGATGCCTATGGCACCAAAGGGCACCGATGCCTCGGCCTCAATAACCCGCGGTCCCATGCTGATTGCCGTCTCTGCCACCATGACCTTCCTCGCTCTTACTTCTTGTATCCTCCGCTGGTTTGTCCGCCGGCGAACAAACCGGAAGCTTCGTTGGGATGAATATACGATAATCGGGTCTGTCGTAAGTCATCTCTCTCTCTCTCTCTCTCTCTCTCTCTTCTCTCTCTAGCAGTCATGTTCAAAGTTACAGGATACTAACATAACTATTCTAGGTAATGACTATTGGCAGCCTCATCTTCATCATGCTCTCGGCTACTTCCATCTCCAAATCACCCATCAACGCCCTTCACTCTCACTATACCGCTACCCCTCTAATCACTCTATCTACTGCCTTCTCCCAGGCCTCTTCCGCCTTTTATCTCCACCGCACCCTCGGCCACCGTCGCATCTGGAAAACCCTCCTCGCCACCTTTATTGTTCTTCTTGGTGCTGTAAACCTCATCTTCATCTTGACTTCCAATCTTCTATGTACACCACTTGATATACTCTGGGATCCTGCCGTGATGGGGAGCTGTGTAGAGGACTCAACGGCCACGAATATTGGATATCTGCATTCTGCGTTCGTTGCTGTCGTCTTTGTGTATCTGGGTATCTTTGTGATATCCGGCATCTGGTTGGTTGAGACGGCGAGGAGAGTCCAGTGTCCGTATTATCTGGTTGCTGGGTTCAACTTTGCGTGAGTTAATCGCCCCCCCCCCCCTCCCCTCCCTGTGATAACAGACTGTTAACTAGTTACTAACATGGCTTTCAGATGTGTTGCATTAACTATCGTCTGGACGTTTGAAACCTCCACAGTTGGTGCCCGACCTGCCCTGAGTGATAACCTCCTCATAGTGACAATCCTCGGAGTGTAAGTCCTGTTTCCAAGTCTCTATACCAAAAAGCAAAAAAAAAAAAAAAGCCCTTACTAACAATCTTACCAGCACCATCGAGAACCTCTCCCTTACCACCGCCAACATTCTCCCCATCCTCCCCCTCTTTACATCCTGCTCCTCCTCCTCTTCAACCAAGAATCCCCCCAATCCAGAACTCGAAGACTCCGAAGACGAAACCAACAATGACACCGAGTACGCCTACGACTCCGACGCAGCCTCTGTTGACCTCGAAAAGAACCCCCAAACCATCTTCACCACCACTCCCCTTCCACCACCAACCGCCGCTACCGCTCTCTCGTCCAACTCTCCCATGACCACTGTCACCCGGAACTATGCGCCTCCCACGCCTCCAACTCTAATGGTCCCCCAGTCAGCTGCGCCGCCGTTGAGTCCAATTGTGGAGACGCCGAGAGATGAAGGTGAGGGGATTGTCAAGAGGGTTAGCGTGAGTGTTACTGAGGAGGTGAGAAGTGAAAAGGACAAAGAAGTGGCAAGGTTGGGGGATTATGAGTGGGTGGATTTGATCAAGGGGAAGAAGGGTTCACCAGTGTTTATTGGGGCTGCTCAGTAGGTTAGTCACTTGATGATCACTATCTGGAAAAGAACACACAAATGTCTCTCCAAGATTGTTCCCTTCCTTTCCTTCCTTTCCTTTCCCTTGTCTTTGTTGTCTTACCAATGCGCAGGCTGCTTGGCACGATGCTACGATCATGATACCCCAACTCTTTGCCCTTCTTTTTTATTCTTCATGTTATGGCATCCTCATTCGCTAGTCGCCAGGCTGGGCCTGCGATACTCATTCTTGTATATATATACAGTACATCCAAGTACCTAGTTACCAGTTCCATTAGAACCATCATCACTCATTATATAGCTACTACAGGACATCTACATATAGTGTCACTCTTGATTAATACACATTTGTATCTCGAGAGTTGATATTCGCACAGTGACCATTGATGTTACATACAGTTCTTCCTAGTGTTGTCTATATGTTACTTGTCAACCTTCATCTACCATCTGCAAGTGTTCATTTCAGGAAATACTATCCACAGGTGCATGTCATCTCGACTAGACACTTTTACTTTAAAGTACAGCATATTAGGGTTATGGTATATCATCTGACCCTGCCCCACACCAAGTCACGTCATGATTACTAAGCTGTCCACTCCAATTTCACCACTAATTTCACATTTGATATATTCAACAATAAGGACTCGACAAGACATCCTGTCCCTTCACTTTAGTATCATAGCCCGAGACTCTATATGTACAAATCATCTCGAGCTTTGCCCTCCTCTGCGTCCTCCCCTCTTCGCCCTCCCCTGCCCCTCACTCGATCGTCGCATCTCTCAACTGCTTACGCTGCAACCTCAATACTCTTCTCAACGCCATCTGCCTTGCCCGCAGTAATCTTCTTTCCAGTCTTGGCAATAGTCGCAAGAACCTTTTCATACGACAAAGAATCATCGGCAATAACGGTAGCGGTTTGCTTCTCCAGGGAAACATCATGGGACTTGACGCCTATAAGAAGATGTTGGGTTAGTCTGTAGTTCAGTTTGATGGGTGTAGGAGGTTTCGCCTGATATATGTACCGGGAATGGGAAAGGGGATGCGGCACGGAGAAATTAGGGCCTGACGGGATTCGGGGAGGAAACTCACCTTCAAGTTTAGTCAAGACGCGGTTGATGGCGCCGGAGCAGCCACCGCAAGACATGGTGACGTTGAACTCATAAGTGTGATCGGACATTTTGAACAAATGTGAAAAGAAAGAATGTTCTTCTAGAAATGGGACGTGTAGAATGTAAGGCTTGTGGCAAGTTAATGGGCTGAATGTCAAGATTCAAATGTCAAATATCAAGATGAGGCTGAATTGCAAATGGGTCGCGATAACGTAAGCAATAAGCGAAAATGGGAAGGTACGATCAGGCTGGTAGCTCTCCACTTTTCGGTTGGTTTGTTTCTTTGGTTAGGTTAGGTTAGGTATGGGTTGATGATGGAATATAGCCAAAAAAAAAACATGGAAATTCAGTGAATGGCGAACTTGAATGGTTTTATATTCTCAACTTGTACACAATCTAAGACTCAATTTTCAAGTCTTGTCTGTGCCCCTCAAAAAGCGAGAGAGGGGGGCTTACATTGAAACAAGCCAGCCCATACTCGTCACAGGTTTCGCATCTGACAAAGGGCCCAATGACCCTTTCTGACCGGTCACTCACTAAAGAAAGAACCACCTCAACATGTTCCTCGAATAGTGTCAACTGTGGCGGGGAGTGAAATTCAGCCCACAAGGTATCAAAGACATAGCCTGCGCAGGGACGTTATAGTGGCGGGTGAGTCGAGCAAACTGAGAAGGTTATTACGACAAGATCAGCCACGGGAATTCTTGGGCAACGACGGTGAATGATGGTCTTCGTCATTCTAATTTCGGTATATTGATGATTTGTTGTCTTGAGCAAGTTATTTCAATCACTATACGGGTGGAGGACTTGCGGTGGACTTTTTATTGTTCGGCTTGCATACAACGGCTGCTAGGGCGCAAAGTGAAACATGCTCTCAAGACAGGCGCTAAACTTGGTTAGTTGGTGAGACCTCGCTCAAGGGACTGTATGAAGAAATGACAGGTTGTAATGGTTGATCAATATTATAAATCAATAAAAGCTTCAGGATTTCAAAGTCTAGTATGTAGTTGCTCCTATCGATAATGATCTTTTACATTAGTCACGTGACTACCAATGATATTAAACCCCTGAATATTCTTAACCCTATGCAAGGCTGCTCGGTCTTTTCTCGGAATAATATCATATGTAGGTCGGCATGTTGAACCATCATCATCAGTTCGTGTCTGTCAAGAGTTTCCTGATGCCACTTTATCTGCAGGACGTAAAATGAATAGTTCTTTGCACCAATCACACATAACCTAAGTAGGTATGTATGTACCTACTCCTATCAAACAAAAGATCTAGTTACTTTTGAGCGGTTCAAACTGCGTCTAGACTTACGTGGTATCAAACCTGCCCTCCTTCTCCGGATCCCCGAATGCTTCTAGCCACTTGGAGCGAAGCTTGGCTAAGCGTCTTGAGGGTTTTGCCCTGATATCTACTAATATAAAACAGTTGCTATGAATTTGTCCGACAATTGGAGATGTCTTCCTCGAAATGCAACTTCACGATCCCCATCAAAACTCCGGGACTTTGTTGTGGAGAGCCCAAACTGCATGGCAGAGACGTGGTGCGGATTTTCGTTTCCTCCGACTCCCATCGCTACGAGATACCTACAGAATGAATTCTCCCCCAATCATAGGTTATATGCTGATATCCATGCAAGTAGATAACCACATAACCTACTGACACACCAGCGGGATATACCGTAGAAAAGCCTAGCTTAGGTAGATAAGTAGACAAGTACCTACCTACTTGATTCTCCAAAAAAGCTTGGGACAAAGGTAAACTGGTTCTCTGGTACACGCCCCTCCACGTTCTTCAACCCAAGCTCCTGAAGGAAAAGAAAAAGAAAAAAACAAGGAGAATTCAGATCACACTGTAACCTCATCTCACCATGAGTTCATTCTCAGTTGAGCCGCCCTTTCACCCGCAGGATTACCGACTTGGAGGTTTGTTTCTTCCGGGTCTTCCCCTTCCAGGTTCAGACCCTCCCCGCCTCAGAATGATCCGCCAATGTTAGCTTAGTTTGCGGTTCTTTTGTCTTGTTTTCTTTTCTTTTCTTTTGTTTGGAGAACTCATGTTTGCTTGTTGTTATAGTAATCATTGAGACAAGAGGCTTAGATTGTTAGGCAGAGGAGGGTTTTCATAGGAAGATGAGACGCTGAGGCTCGTGACTCGAGCTTGGCGAGGGGGGCGTGGAGGAATCGACGATATATAATGGAAGGATGGGGTTCTTCCGCGTGTCCGGACTAGGATATGAGTTTTCTCGGTTCTTCCTTTTTGAAAAGACGGGATGAATATATTTGAATCGAGATGAATGGAAATGTGGTTTAGTGAGTATGTAACAAGTTAGAGTTGAGCCGAATTGAGCCAGAGTGAGAATATGAGATTTAAATATAGGTACGTGTTCAGGTAGTTACTTCATAAAGTAAGCAGATAATGCTATATTTGCACTTGCCTATCTGCTAAACCTCGGCTCATTTCTATTGGCTTGACCTCACTTCATCATATATACTCTATTAGTCCTCATCTCAAATCCAACTCATAAATATCTCTCGCAACGCCGTTACCCAACTCGGCTCTCCGACACTCGGCCTAGCATCCCATCATGGAATATCCAAGCGAACCCCTCTCTCTCCCCCTCCCTCCCTTGCAACACCAAACGCTACGCTCAGATACAAATTTTGCGGTTAAATTCTCGGCAACCCGAACCTCCCCAGACTTCCGTCCATCCGGAGCGTTGCGTTTGAGTGGGTGCTTTTTTTTGCCTCTTTGGTTTTTGGGAGTCTCTTGTTTCCACTTGGGGATTCGTTGCATGGAACGGAGTAAGGAAACAGAGCGGTGGGTTGGGATTTACTTTACAGAAGTGGGTGGGAATGGGATTCCCGTGGAGAGGACGATAGAGCATGGGAAGACCTGGGTTTCTTTTGGGGGGGTGGGGGCGTGCGAAAGAGAAGGAGGTTCTCCAATCTGGAGCTTGGAGCTTGGATGGGGCCCCGGATTGGCATGGGGACGGAGTCCGGGTTTGAAGGGGGAACTAACTACCTATGGAGAGTTATGATGCCTCGATAGGTACCTAGGTAGGTACATGTAGTAGTCTTCTATGATCTTGACTAGCTTTTTTGTGATCTGGAGTGAAAGAAGACAGACGGTATAGAGTATGCTGTAGGAGACACCAAAGCTACTAATCATTTAGCCCACTCACTGCAAGTTGAGCAAACTCAGACTCAACTAAACTCGATAGATATTGAGTTATTAAATATGAGTGACTTTTGACATTTATTGAGCAACATCATCTGCAAGTGAGCAACACAACTCACCTCATGTTTTTTTCTTAAACAAAACAAAATACCCTTTCTCCAACTCCAGCCGCCGGCGCAACCGATTTCAGTATACCAGAGCCGCAGTTCATATCCGGATCAAGGGGAAAAAGAACTAGCAATTGGATAACCTCCACACACACACACACACACACACACACACACACACATCATTGCCTTACTTTGTCTTCCTTTACTCTGCCTTGTTTTTGAGGGATTGATTTGATGGTCACATTCAACTGTAAGCGATAAAGGTTTATAGACAAGTCATGTCATTGTAGTGAGTGGTTCGCTAATGGGGCCAAAAAGGGTCTTGATTACTTCGGGTTGTACCAATGTGTGTGTACCAGTGTACCTACCTACCTATAACCTGTAACCAGTCGATTCCAAAGATATCGCAAGTGGCAAAGTTATGAATCGTTTTCAAATGGCCTTTTGGCTGGGTTTCCTTCAAAGTAACATGTTTGTAAACTGACCAAGCTCCTTAATAGGGTTATATCAGACTACATAGGGTTCTCGATATCCTTCAAGGAAATATTGAAACGCTATCCACAGGGATTCTGAGCCCCCGTGATTCCTTCATGGACATGGAATGCAGAAAGTGGTACGAGATCTCAGACCGTTTTATTCCTTTGAAATGCGAATGACGATGAAGAAGTTTTGCCCGATTTGAAGCATGTGAAGAAGTGAGAGCGGGCCCAATATACTTGATGATATCCAATACGAGAGAGGTTATGAGGATGAGTAGAGATGGTTGGGTAAGCATCTAAAACCCCTCATAGAAAAGGACAGAACCTAGTGGTCGAAAAGTTGATGGAATCTGGTCGATTACAACCAGTCACAAATCACCACCCAAAAGAAGAACCGCTCAAGAATATCATGATGATCTCTCAAGTAAAACATAAAACATCATCTAGCTTCCCCGCATTCCCGCGATACCGACAACCATCCAATGTTTTATATCCCACGATATTACCTTCCCCGCAAAGCTTCCTCTAGTCCGGACATAGGTTTGCGGCGAGTCCTGTTTTTCTTCTTTTCTTTTTGTACCCTCGTGATGTCACACACATCTTCTTAAGCAAAGATGATGGTAAAGAGTACATCGTTGAGGAGAAGGAGGGAGGGAATTACACGAGATTGTATGGGAAATTGCGTGGCCAATGTCCCTGAAAGTGGTATTGTTGTCGGGCTATTTTGGGAAATAAAAAGAGTCATGTGCAGCTCGTTGCCTGGTTGGCGAGGGTAAACTGGGGGATATTGAGGTACCTTGTTAGTAAAAAGGGAATACTCAAAACAGAGAAAGAGGTAGTATATTGGCGTCAAAGGAAGGTTTGGGTGTGGGCTAGTTGTGGTATGTAGGCATCTTACATTGGGAAGAGATTGTTGACTTGATTCGGTGATGTGAGTAAGGGGAGGTTCCGGCTATAAATTGAAGATGACTTTCAGTTAAAAGGACGTTGATAAAAAAAGACTCTCGATTCCCTCTTTTTTTTTCTTTGTTTCTTTTCTTTGTATTCTTTTTTAATTTTTATTTAAATAATAAATAAACTTCTTAGTAGTGTCTCAGCCTCATGATAGTTTATATTCAAAATCAGAAATTCATCTTCAGCCTTACTGTACCTTCCACTTCTAATCGCCCCCGATCCAATAACCGAGACGCCGTTTCATTGTACCTACCTCGCGGTATATCAACCCAATCACAAAACTGCAGCGGTTCGACCGTCACGTTTTCCAAGGTACGTACGTCAAGCATACATATAATATAAACCAATCAAGGTCCATCCCCATGCACACATGCACATCACACATACATACATCCCCCATCTATCACCAGTCTTTACATCTTATTCTTGATGCGAGCTTAGGAGAAAGAAAAAAAACGGGCTCTGTTATCAGAGCATACACTTGTGTGTCTCCTTGTTTTTTCAAACGGACCGAAAGGCCCGCAATGATGACACAAGGACCACACACAGACACAGTCACAGACGCAGACGAGAAGAAGGAAAAGAGATACCGGAAATAGAGAAGTTCCTGTTTCCAAACCCAAGTTAGCTTGAGGGTTTTGTCCAAGTGGGGCCAGCCAACCAGCAGGATTTTTCCTTTGGCTTCACCTGACGTCGGCAGCATTCTCGGAAGTACTTGCAATCCCTGGAGAAAAAGAAAAGGAAGAAAAAGTGAGAAAGCGAAAAAGAAGATGGCATGTTTATAATCGCATCGTTATCGTCCAATATCTCTCGCCTTGTCTATTTGGGAAATATAAATCCCACGACACGATCTACAAGGGGAGAATGAGAAGCAGAGATTTGTTGGGCTCAAAAGTTGGGATATGTTATTACTTGTTTGTACCTTTGCCTTCTTTTGGAGAAGGGCTGGGGCAGAACATATGCTCTACTCATTATAGAAGTCTGTGATGATTGGAGGTTCAGAGAGAGAAAGAAAGAGAGAGCAGCTCAGCCTTGAGGATACAACTCTTCTTTTCCTGAAGCCTTGTGATCCAGTAAATGGGGAAGGTATGGTGAGGCTAGGTTTGCCAGCCAAAATTGGAAGGCAGAAACGCCATCTGGTTGCTGCTCCTCAAACTTCCATATCGCCGTTTTGGGGTTCGGAACTGCGGGTGAGCTTCTGAATGATTTTTGAAAAGAAAGGGGAGAATGGATGAGGCTCTGTTCTTTGCTTGGCCTTGTCATGTCTGTTCATGACACCATCTCCAACAGCCTGAACCCAGGGACATATTCTACTACAACTCACATGGCACTGTTTTTTTGAGTCTCTTTCTTTTGTTATTCTTTTTTTTGAGTCTCATCACCAATTCTGCCCCTCACCTTACCTCAGCTCACTTACCTCAGCTCATGGTCCCCCCCCCAACTAGAAAGAGTGTTACGCTCATGTTACCTTGAGACAAAAGCTCGTCAATTTTTCATCAGTGCTTTGTGCTTTGCCTTCGCCCAACAAACCAGGCAAGGAATGGGTGAAGTGGGGGTGAGGGGAATAGAGGAAGAGAAGAAACCAAAAAGGAGGGAAACTGACCACACCACACATACCACGCCACTAGGTTGGTGGGGTATCATCCTGTTTGCGGATGTTTCTTCCTGGATGATGATGTTTATCGAAAGAGATGTCTGTGATAAGAGAAGTACTGGTGTAATTATCATACACACGCCTCTTTAGAGAGAGATCACGGTGGTTAAGAAACTTCAGTCAAGAGACGCAGCCTGAAAAAGAAAACGACGTATGAAGACGGCCTTGTGTGTCTTGGTTTCATATTGTCATCATAAACACGCACACCACCAATCCCCACTCTGTTCCTGCTCCATCTCTTTCCATCCCATCGCCATCTCCAACTTTCCGCCCAGCATATATCCCAATCTGGACCCCATCCTAAGAGCCAAGCCCGCGTTTCCATCCTAAATACACGCCCTCAAGGTCTTTTGTTGCTTCCAATCATCCCATTGGATACACCCCCCCTCCCCTCTCCCCTCTCCCCACTACTTTTACCCTTCTCTCTGCATTGACTGTTGTCATCGTCACAACCCCGGGGCCCCTTGCATCTTCAGCTTTCACAAGTCAAAAGCCATTTCCAATTCTAAAACCATTCATTGCCAGATACCGACCCATGTTTCCTCAAAATCTCAATTGCAACTCCAGACCCTAGTCACAACCTCAGCTTTCACCAACCAACACCTAACCCATGCTCATTGCCAGATACCGACCTAGTACCGCTAAACTTTTTCAACGTTTTTGTTTGCATCATTACCCAAAATCAGCCAATCACATCTCATTCCATCACATCCCAGCTCAGTCCAGCCCAGCCCAGCCCAGCTCCACCCAACCGAAAAGAGGGGAATATGCCCGTTCACTATCAAACAATCATCTAACCCCCCCCCAATACACACACACACACACTCTCTCTCTCTCTCTCTCTCTCTCTCTCT
>MKGJ01000236.1:0-35791 GCA_002018255.1 Bretziella fagacearum | reverse complement strand
TTATTTTTTATATATTTTTATATTTTTATTTTATATTTTATTTTTTATTTTATATTTTTATTTTATATTTTTTTTTTATATTTTTTTTTATTTAATTTTTTTTTATTTAATTTTTTTTATTTAATTTTTTTTATTTATATTTTTTATTTTATTATATCTTTTTTTTGCAAGACCGATATCAACCCCGAAGAACAACAAATTCATTTTATTTTCCCTGCATGGGGCCTTTTGGTTTTCTTCTTCTTTTTCTTTCTTCATCGTCATAAGCAATTTAATTGCCATATTTAAAGAAGATTACATCATTGATCAATCTCGTCTTTTTACCATATATTCAAACACAAACACCAACAGAAAACCAAAATGGTGTCTACACGCTCTTCGGCCTCAGCGCCAATGCCCATCATCTACGAAGACATGTTCTACAAACAAACAGGGCAACATCCTACAGCAACACAACAGTTCTACGATCTTGCTGGTGCTCTTGCCGACTACATTGTCAGTCTTCTTTTCTTCTTGTTCACCCTTCGCAAGAGCCGCCATCATCAACGCTAGACTTGATCGGCAACTAACAAACACACATCAACAGGTTACTGATATTGGAAACCGCAATGATGGCAAACTATCGCCTCAAAAGCTTGCTGATTTCTATCGCACAGTATCCGGAGAAGCCAGATGGGATAGTAAGTCGGAATATAAACGGAGAGACCATCTACAAGTACACATGACTAACATCTCCTCCTCCCTCTCCTTCTTCTCCTCTTAGCCTTTTGGCTTGAAACCAACCCAACCGCCCTCTCCGACATCTTCCGCACCATCGGCTCATTCCACAGCCTCGAACCCACCCAAAACCCATACGAAGCCCCCTCAATCCCAACTCTAACCCGCGACGGCTTCGTCCGCTGGATCCTCCTCCAAGTCCTCCTCTCCCCCCAAGACAATGTCAAAAACCTCCAATACGCCGTCAAACACTTCCACCTCAAGCACCCCGCCACTGGCCAAGAATTCCCCCGCAACCTCCCCGCCTTTGTCTTCCCCGACACTCCTGACCCCGAAGTCACCGAATGGCACGAACGCTGCGGCCAACGCCTCAAAAGCCGCTTCGAAGAACGCAAACGCCACCAAGAACACTCTGCCGCTCGCCCACCCGGCAGCGCCGAGCCTTCCCCCCGCTACGCCGAGAGCCCCCGCAACCGCAATCACAAAGACCGCCACTCTGACCGTGAACGCGGTCGCGATACCAACGCTCGAACCAACGGCCAACCCTCTACCTCTACATCAGCCGCCGCTGGAGCCACTGCTGCCGCTGCTGCCTCTTACTTGCGTGGACACACCCGCTCAACCTCGGCATCTCTCCCACGGGAACACCAGATCTCCGTCGACGACCGCCACACCCACTCCCGCATGCGCTCCTTCGACAAGACTCCTCCTCGCCAAGACCCCCGCGACCGCACTCGCGTAGACGCCTACTCTACCGACTCTTCCCCCGACACAGCAGCCCCCAAATATGCCCACGCCTATGTTGGTTCCCCACCCAAGGCGTACGCCTCGGTGAACATCCCCGCTGGCGGTCTCCGACCAGATCGGATGACGCCGCCGCGGGATCTTCGGGAACGTGACAGAGAGCGCTTGGAGCGGGAGTTTCGTCGGGCGCCGTCGCCACATTTAGATGGATCGACGCGGGCAGCCAGGAAGAGACCTGCAATGTTGAGACATCTTTCGGCAAACGTTCCAGTCTTTCGGGCGCCGTTTTCACCGGGGAGTTCCAGCAGCCGTGGCGGTTCCTATACCTCTGATAACGAAGAACGGGGCCCGTCAAATTCAACGTCCCCGCGGTCGCCAAGGTCTCCTAGATACCCTCTCTCTGGTCACCACGGGACTCCCCGGCGTCGTAGTGAACATATTTCACGTGTCCTCGACGATGAAGGGTCGCCTGCTTCCACGGGTACCACCAGCACTAGTTCTGGAGCGCATTCCCCTGGAAACCCCAAGATTCATGTCTCAGTAGATACCAGCGTCGGCGGCATCTCTCGGCAACCACCATTTGTGGTCTCGCCGGCTTCTCCCCGCAGCCGTCCACCATATCACGCGAGCCCCATTGAAGAAAAGGAAGGGAGTATCTATGGAGTTAGCCACGGATATTCCAGTGGGAAGAGACGGTCCGGGGTCATTGCGCTGGGTGAGAGTTTCCTCAACATGTTCTCAAGTAACTCGGATCGCTCGCGGGAATCCTCTCGAGACCGGGAGACTCGGTTGCGTGAGCGAGAATGGCGGACGGGCTCTCGGGATCGTCTGGATCGTTTAGACCGAGGAGTTGGAGCAGGGACGGCGAGAAATGGGCGGGTGAGAGCTCGGGAATCGGCAGAGGTTGAAGATGATATTTCGGAAGAAGAGGAAGAGACTACTCCGACGGGCGGCAGCTTTAGACATGGACGGAGGGAACGGGAGAGAGGTCGCGGGGAACGAGAATATGAGAGGGAGAGACGCGGCTTGGGAAGACGGTATGAGGATGGGCCACCTCGAGTTAGTGCGACTCGGGCTGAAGCTAGCACCAGGTCGAAGAGTCATGCGGATATGGATCGGCCAAGGGCGAGGCCGAATAGTGTGTATTACTAAGAGAGAAAAGACAAGGCAGTACGTATTGTACTAGTTTTAATGAGATATGACGACATGATTTATTGGATTTCTTTTGGTTATAAATTCATGTTTATTAATGAATAATTCACGTGACATCTTTTGTTTAAATTCTTCTTCGTCAAACAAGGAAGAATCCAAATACCCATGAACAAGGAACGAGAACTCAAAGTGTCTAGACTGTTCAGATGGTCTCTCCTGATCTAGACTGTACCCTAAACCTAATACGGCGATTTCTAATGGGCCGTCATCACTGGCTGATACTGTAAACACTCTGCTCCACCAAAGAACAGTCAAGTTAACTAGATTCACACCTACTTTAACGTCTTCGTCCTTTTGCCATTCCTAGATATCTTTGTCTCCATAGACGTCACAGCCTCTCCTTCACTACGCTTGCGAACATTGCGTTTCGGTCGTCCAGATGCCGTGTACTCAGTTACCACTGGCTCGGGATGTTTCCATGGAAACCTCTCTGCCGGAGACATAAGATCCCTCACATCCTTGAGGGATAGCGTGGCAGGTGTAATACTAGTATTATGAGGGGGCTCAGAGGTAGGTGAGGATTGTTGTTGAGTTGGCGACGCAGATGTAGTCGGACTATCGATGGTGGTAGCTGGTGGAGGTGATGTAGAAGTAGACGGTCCGTCGTGGTCAGACAACGATGATCGACTCCGAGAATGCGTCGGTTCTTGAGAGTCACAATGCTGTATTTCCCTAGCACCGGACTCCTCATTGGGATCAGAAGAGCCTGGATCCCAAGATGGATCATCATTGGAATGATCTGTAGACTCAACATTGGAATTCTAGTCAGAGTTACCTACAGATCCCTCAATATTCTCTTCGCCATTGACACTTCCGGATCCCACCCCAGCAGAAGCTGTAGGGCTGGACTTGGCCGACGCATGAGGTGTTCCAGGCCGTGCAGGGCTCTCCGGAGCCGACGTTCCAACTGAATGTGATGACGATGACGATGACGGTGACGATGACGATGACGATGACGATGACGATGACGATGACGATGACGATGACGATGATGGCTCAGTAGGCGCTAAAAGACTCTGAGTTGTTTCCTCAAGAGGTAACTCACAAGGTTGGGTTTCCGCGAATGGAACTTCCGTAGATGGTCTTTCTGACTGCCGAGCTTCCTCTGGGTGCGCCTTCTCAGACGGACCTGCCTTTCCGCCTTCCTCCTCGTGGTCATTCGGATGCTTAACTTTGGGGTCAGCTATCTAAGCCTCCAGATGAGACCATTCGGGGATGTTCTTGATTTGTGCCCACATAAACTTTTCTAGTTTATTCGCGCTCTTCGCATAAGGTGTACTCTCGTTGTTGTACTTGCGACAATTATCAAAGATGAGCTTGGCATCTCGGATAAAGTCTTCTGGCGTCTGATATTGATCCGCCTCGAGCTTGCTCTCCATAGTGCTGAGATCCATGGGCTCCTTAATAACATCATAGTAATCCGCCACCTCGTCTTTGTTGACGGGGTTAAGGAAGGGCCAGGCCGAATTGTGATTCTGAAGGTCGTTGAGCAGATGTAGAAGCTGGTTGTAGTTGGGACCGTGACGGGGCTGTCGTGCGAGTTCATCCATGTCAGGTGACCAACCAGAGTTCTTGATAGCCTCGATAGACAATGGGTCAATGGGTTTTACGCCATCACGCCACTCCTTGGGGGGGTCATGGACAATGTGCGATTTGCTAATCGCCCGGATCTTTGCGTGTACGCACTCTTTCTGCTTGAGCAGCATACGACCCATTTCCAGATACCGTACACGAGGCAACATGGTACATTGCATAATGGTACCACCTTCATAATCTTTGATGAATCCCATCCAAACGCTCCTAGGCAGGGTGATCTCCTTTGTGAAACCCTGCTTCTTGAAATACCCAATGGCATAGTTGTCGGCATAGGTGAGAAAGTGCATCACATCAGAAGTAGCCTTGACGTAATCCTTCAAGTGAGACATGAGATGCGCACCATAACCTTTGACTTGCTGATCAGATGAGATTGCACAGAAAACAATCTCAGCGAACTGACGACCCTTGAACGGACGGTAGGTGATGCCACCGACCACTTCGAGGGGCTTCTTGACAATAGCGATGGAAAGATGGGTACGGTCATAGACTAAGCGGGCAATATAGTCCTTGGGCATCTTGGGCAATTGCTTCTGGAAGATGCACTTTAGTCCAGTAAGAATAATCAGCGACTCGCGCTCGTTATCGTTGTTGACCACGCGGAACTCGATGACACCCTCGCGCTCTTCTATAACGGCGGGCTTTTCGGGGAACGGAATCGGTTTTAGGACAGTCTTATCTGGCTCAGTGCCGTTCGCTCCATCAGTGCCATTGGCTTCGTCGGTACCATTGAATCCGTTGGTAGTCGCCTCGGCAGATGTGGTGGTAGCAGCAGCGGCGGCAGTGGCGGCAGCGGCATTAGCCTCGTCTTGTTTTACACGCTTGTTCGCAGTCGGGGACGCAGGCTCCTCGGATGCCTTACGTTTGGCTCCTGTAGGATCAGACATCGCGTCGTTAGCAGATGCAAAGGATTGTGTGCGCAGGCGGTGCGGGGGCGCGAAGGCCACGGCGGGTGGCACGGTGGGGGGATTGGTTTGCGCCAGCAGAAATTTCGGGGCAATAAGAGATTGTATAGAGATGGAAATTGATGTAAATAATGATGGAAAGGTCTAGTGCAGGTCGTAGATGAGAGGCTGAGAAGAATTGGCCATGACTGTCGTTGACAAATTCTAAGCAAGGTGATGCGAGGCTGACGTCGGGAGAATCGTCAAGAGACGACCAGACCTATTTTTTGGAGGAATTTTGATGGCACATTGGGCAAGGCTAAGTAAGGAAGGAAAAAGGGCCAAGAAGGAAATAGAAAAAGGACTCACCGTCATCTTTCGCGGTGACGGCACTCATGATTGAAGTGTTGCGACTAAATTTGATAATATAATTGAGACTCTTTGACGTTGAAGATCCCGTAGTTGATGATGATGATGTTTTTAATAAAAAACAAAAATCGACGAGGATTCGCAAACTGCGATAGGTTGGAGTTTGCGACGCAGAGGGTTTTGCGATGCGATGAAATGCAATAATGTTGGATGCGAACCAGGAAGAAGTTGTGTAGATAGTGCATAGGGGGGGGGCGGAATTAGGTCATACAAATTATGCTGATGTTTTATGCAATGCATAAAGTCTTTATGTAACGATACACCATCTATGTGACATCTATATAGTGGGGGCATGATAGTAGGGATCGAGCCGGCGAATCACGCTAAGCCGTTTTGGTTCATGCCACGATTCAGTCCTGTCGCAAGCTTTATCATCAACTTTCGTTGCAAAAGTGTGTTAACAGGTCATTGAGTCTCCCGCAAAACTCAACAGACAAGCTTTCAGTTTCCGGCAAACTGCTTCTTTGATTTTCATTCTTCCCAATCTCTCGTTCTCTTAGTGGTGATCTGTATGTACCGTCCTGCAATTTAATATTCCACCAACCTAGACCTCGTCAAACCCGATCTTCGTCGCCATGGATTCCTCGCTGCAGACACTCTGGACTGCTTCGCGCGGTACGCCTTTTGCGCCTGCCATTGGCAAGAACTCCCAATTCACTGTTGGCTTCAGTCTGGTTACTTTCGCCGTTCTGCTAGTTGGTCTCTTCACTTTGAGTATGGTTTTATCCTGTTATTGCCTCGGCTATTTCCATCTATTCACACACGTTCGCTAACCTTGACATCTTCCTCGCCCTTACAGATCGCTCTCCCGTCAGCTTGCCTTTATTTGCAATTCCATCGTCTGCCGCTCTTGGGTAATGATCTCTCAATCTCCCCATCCGCCCACACCACAACCACAAACTAAAACATCACCACTTCCTCTGGACTTGATTGTTTTTCTTCTTATATTCCAGTCATTTACTTACCAATTTATTCGTTGACAGTCTTGGTGTTGTCTACATGTTCTGCGCCGTCGGTGTCTACGTGTAACAACATTGTCTCTAAGCAGAAGGTATCACCAATCTCAACCCGCACCTGCTACAATTGTGACTAACCTTTTGAAAGATATCCATTGAGGAAGGAACGTGGAAGAGAAGGATATACAAACGGCAACTACCTGTTTCATCAATTTTGCTTTTCTTTTTGGCTCAATATTTTGTGGGGAGCAAAATTCTTTCTTTTTTCTTTTTCTTTTGAGCATTTTCAAACTTCTGGATCCAGGCCATTCACCAATTATCACCACTACATATTACTGTCGTCATATCAAACACATGAAACTACGTTTTACTTGACCATATCTTTGTCTCCCTTTTTTTTTTTTTTTTTAAACGTCCATCTTGCTGAATCAAGCCTTCTTTGAAGCCATGGGCCCTCCGCCAGTCGGAACGCAGACGACACCACCGCTGTTTAAAGCGGTGGCTAACTCGACAAAACCCATCTTTCAATTGCTCAAGTGTATCAACTTCACAAACAAGGTCCATGTCCAAATCACCGAATCTGGCCTCCGCATGTCTGCCGACAACTCCCGTGTCATGCAAGGTACGCCACCACACGCGACGAAGTCCGTCACCTCCCCTCGGCCAACCCACACTAACTAACGATTACTCAGGTGTCGCCATGCTCGATCAAAGTCTCTTCGCCTCTTTCCAACTAAACCTCGATACAGACTCCGCCGACCGGTTTGAGGAGCCCGCAGTCCCCAGCTTTCAAATCAACCTTGCCTCCTTCCTTGAAACTCTTCAAATCCTCGGCTCCGTCGACAACGCCAACCGTGCCGCTAAAACCGACCAAGACTTCCGCAGTGCTACTCGCAACTACCGGCCCGAAGCCTTTAGCAACCATGCCCTTGGAATCGCCGGCACCTGCTGTCTCCTGTACCCTGAGCACGGCGCCCCGTTTAGCATCATCATTGACGAGGCTGGCGTCAAGACTACGGCAAACTTGACCACGTATTCGCCCGAGATGCCCGAGGAGATCCCATTTGACCGGGGGGATATTTCTTTCAAGATCATCATGCCACCGCGGTATCTGCTAGATGCTCTAAGTGAGGTGGCAACCATGGCGCCCGGGAAGCTCGTGCTGGCAGCATTGCCGAGGGCGCCGTGGCTAGTGGTTACAGGGCGGGGAGGGGAACTAGGGACTTCGAGTTATGATTTTGCAAAGGGGAGAGAACTGATGGAGAGTTTGGCGGTTAAGGGAGAGTGGCAGCAGATGTACAAGTTTGAGTTGGTTAGGATGGCGAGTGAGGCGATGAGGTTGGCGAATAAGGTGTCGGTGAGAGGGGATGGACAAGGGGTATTGAGTTTGCAGTTTATGGTGGAAGTGGAGGGAGCTGATATGAATTTTCTGGATTTCAGGTTTGTACCGTTTTTGGGGTATGGTGAAGATGAAGATGGAGAAGACGAGTATGAGGAAGATGGCACTACGGATGATGAGTAAAAGGGTTTGTTTTTGTGGAGGGGGGGGGGGGGGGGGGTATGATGTCAAGGTCCGGCTCTAGCTAGGCTAGGTATGTGTAGTAATGGACACGATGGTCCACTATTTCGGAACAGTCCATATTTGCCGTGTCTAATTGTGATTATTTCATTGGTTATCTTTGACTTGAGAGAGAGAGAGAGAGAGAGAGAGAGGGAGGGCGGGGTCGGAGTTGCAGGATTACATTTCGGACTGGACAGGGGAAAGACGGACTTGCAGGTTGCAGGAAGAGGTTGACATAGTGGGGTGATATCTGTGTAAGTGGATTACCCTTATTGTCTGGTATTTTGACGATTGACAGTTGATATACGTCTAATATAACGCTTGAACCATAATCATAATTCGTTCAAGATATTTCAACTTTTTTGTTACTTTTCTTGGCATTTTTCCTATGTTTTCTCGAAGAAACATGGCATTGGCTTGTTTGAACACAGCCTGTGATTACTTGACAGATTTCAGAGACTTGATTTGAACACAGTAGCAAAGCCGGGCGACAGGTCCAAGACTGCTGGATTTTAGTTGGTAAACTACATTATGTAGGCCGAGATATGCGTGTAAGACGACTGATGCATTGTATGTATTGTATGTACTATGAGTAAGCTGTGGCGGTGAAATCACAAACTACCTATGTACAAGTGTATAGCCCATGTCCTATCCTCTACAGATTCTGGTGACAACAACACAGAAGAAAAGAAAAACATGAACAGAAACTGCATCGGAGTTTTTGTATCCCGTCCTCCGAGTCGGAGTGAACAATACACACCTATATATAAAAAGAAATTTACAAACAAAAAAAGTAACTGACAAGACGGGCTTTGAGGATCAGTTATCAGTGTCAACCAATCAAGAAAAAAGGAGAGGAAAAAAAGAGAAAAAAAAAACGCCCCATGGGCAGCTTGTAGAAAACTGGCCACCGCATGCAGCAAAGCTGACGAACATTGTCATATAAAATCTGCAAAGATAGTGATGATATCCCTTGAGGCCTTCCCTTCCTAAAGAGACCAAAGCACTGTGAGAACTTGGCGTTATCTGTATCAAATAGATACATGAGTACGTACGTAATAGCGGTCTATTGGGACTAGGATGATTCGTACTCCGGCAAGTTCGTCAGTCTGGAGCGCCGGCATGGTGTTTAGGTTCTTAGTAGTCGATGAAGGAATACAGCAATTGAGTCCTGGGTGCATATGGACTGTATGTACCTACTGACTTGTAGTGATATATCTCTCAAAACCTGTGTAAGCTCATCCTCCACGACCAACTTCCTCGGCCGTCCATCAGTCATCCCACCGCAACACTCGACAACTCATCATCATTTTTCTTTTCTCTATCTTTCTTTTTGCTTTTTACTTCATGCCATATCATAGCCTCCACAGCCTACATGCTCAAATCTCCTCGCTAGCCTATCCCATCCTAACCAACCAGCTGAAGCCACCGCATCTCATGACCCAAGAGTACGCGTCGGGGCTGACCGGGAAAGTACCGTGCTACTTGTTTATATGTACCTACAAACATACATGCAACAAACAACATCCCAATGTACTTGCAGGGCTTGCCCTGGCCTAGCTTTTCAGCCATGGTTTTTTTTTTTTTTTTCATCTGTCGTCACCCAGCACAGCACCGCCAACCAATGTCACCAACGGCTACCTCGGAGATAGGGTCTCTTCTTCCCTTGCTGCCCTCTCGCTTCCTTCACCTCTGAACATCCCAGAGACCTTCTCAACATGTATAAAGCCTCCGTAGTCCCCAAAACCTCCCAACGCCATGTTTAATCCCCCCCCCCCCACCAATCATCCAACTTTTCACTCACCAGGTACGGTAGTTCCTCTCCTGACAGAGACAGAGACAAAGACTTCATCATCTATACATCATCTCTCTCTCTCTCTCTCTCTCTCTCTCTCTAACTTCACCTTGCTGTCTTTTGCCTACTCCCCAAGACCACCACCGACACCCCTTCGCCCACCATGGCCCCAACCACCACGGGCTTCACCCGTCTTCTTGAGCTTATCCTCCCTCTCCTCCTGTCTCTCCTATCTCTCGCCCTCGCCTCCCCTGTCCCCATAGACCCCTCCTCATCGACGCCCTTCCGCCGCAGTGCCACCCCGCAACTCCGTGTCTTCACCCTCACCATCACCTGGGAGAACTTTGCCCCCGATGGTTTCTCGCGTCCCATGTTCCTCATCAACGGGCAGTTCCCCGGCCCCCGCCTTGAGATTAACGAAGGCGACAATGTCGAAGTGACCGTCAACAACCAGTCTCCGTATAACACCACCATTCACTACCACGGTAAGTCAATCTCTCTCTCAACCAAGTCCAACTGCCTCTCCCATAGCCAACGCTAACCAGCCAATGCCTCCTCCTCTCCATTCCATAGGCCTTGAAATGCTCGGCACCCCGTGGACAGACGGTGTCGCTGGCCTCAGCCAAACCTACATCCCTCCCGGTGGCTCCTTCCTCTACTCATTCACCACCACCCAGTCCGGCAGCTATTGGTACCACTCGCACTCCCACAGCCAAATCGACGATGGCCTCTACGGTCCCCTCCTAGTCCACCCTCATAGCACCACTACCGGCCCCTGGTCTCTAATCTCCGACTCCGCTTCCGTACAATCCGCCATCGCCGCCGCTGCCGCCTCCCCCAAACCCCTAATCCTCTCCGACTGGCAACACTTCACCTCCGAGGAACGCTGGGATATCTCTCAAGCCTCCGGGATTGAAACTCCCTGCTTTGACACACTTCTCTTCAACGGCCGTGGCTCCGTCCAGTGCATGTCCTCCGCGGAAATCACCGCACTCACTGATGCCACCCAGCAGCAGTACCTCGCTCTTGGTGGTGCCACCAACATGACCGCCAAGGGTTGTCTGCCCGGTGACATTGTCGGTGAAGTTCTAGCTGCTGGCTTCGCCACAAACCTTTCCACTATCCCGCCGACTGTTTTCGATGTCTGCACCAACTCTTCTGGTGGGCAGACCGTCCTTTCCTACGACTCGTCGGCAGCCAATGCCGACGGCACCACCTGGGTTGCCTTGGATGTTGTTGGCGCCATGGGTCTTTTGACCCTAAGCTTCAGCATTGACGAAACACCCGTGTGGGTGTATGCCGTAGATGGCTCGTACATCACTCCGCAACTCGTCGATGCCATTACCGTTGCCAACGGTGACCGCTTCTCCATCCTTGTTCCCTTGACAAAGCCTGGGTCCTGGGCAATCCGCACCGCCTCAACTAGCACTGCGCAGATCCTCTTTGCCAACGCTGTGTTAAGCTACAGCGTAACTGGACAAATCGGCAACACCACAGCCTCCACTTCCACACCGTACATCAACGGCCGTGGTGTCGCCCTCGATTCCTCCATCGTCTTCTTCGACCAAGGCTCCATGAAGGCCTACCCTCCAGAGCCGTCTGTCGGAACTGCCAATTCCGCGGACCAAACCTTCATCATGAGCATGCGCATTGCCGGGCATGCCTATGAGTGGGCTCTCAACAGCACCGTTTACCCCATGGCCCTTGATGCCGCGGCGCCGCCACTGCTGTTCGCTCCTGATCCGGAACGCCTCAACAACGTCACCCTGACCACTCAAAACGGCACTTGGGTCGATATCATCTTCATTACCGCCACCTACCCGATGCCCCCGCATCCCATCCACAAGCATTCCAACAAGATGTATCTGCTTGGTCGGGATACCGGTGCCTGGACGTGGGCCAACGTTTCCGAAGCTGCTGCTGCCAACCCGAGTGCTTTCAACTTTGTCGACCCGCCGCATCGTGATACTCTTGCGACGCCAGTGTCTATCGATGAGCCAACTTGGATGGTCATGCGCTATCAAGTTGTGAACCCCGGAGCCTGGATGATGCATTGCCACATTGAGACTCATCTTCGTGGTGGTATGGCAGTCGTGATCCAGGACGGCATTGACAAGTGGCCTACCGTTCCGGAAACTTACCTCGGTTACGGTTTGAAGGCGTAAGAAGACGTTGAATTTATAGTTGTCGTTTGGATGTTTGATGTCTTGTTTTTTTGTCTATCAGAGACTGGTAGAATTTGTTAGTTAGCGTTTGTTTCTTGGTATCTAATGTGTTGTAGCGCATCTAATCGCCATCGTCGTATGCCATCATAGAGTTGGAAGTGTAGATTGATAAAAAGGGTTAGAATTGTTTCATGAAATTAATGAGTAAACAGACAAGAGAAGAATGATGAGAATGTAGAAACAGAAGCCTCAAATCGAGGAGGAACATCCCGTATAATATAAACTAGGAAAATGCAAAAATGGAAAAACGACTACCAACAAAATTCAAAGATTGAAACCAGAACGCGTCATTTCTAATGCAGAACAGAGACAGAAAAACAAAAGGGCACCGTGATCAACCAAGTCGTTGATCAGCTGAAAGAAGGATAGCAATCCGTCAGACCGCACTTGGGAGGGGGGGCTAAACTCAACACGGCGAAGCAGGCATGCATTCACAAAAACACATCCCCACACTCTTCGTCCGAACCCGCCGCCCCTATTCCGGTGGTCCCGATAGTATCCCTCATCATCTTCCACCATCGGTGCCTCATCTGCGTCTCCTACTGGTCAACATGACGAGATTCATAATGTCCTAAACTTTAGTCAAGGTAATCCTTGATCTCCTCCGACTCCTCCAACAATGTCGAAAACGAAAATGGCTCAAACGGCCAACCACCAAACTCGGCAAACTTTGAAAACGACTCGACCCAAGCCAAACGCAGCGAATGCAACATGGCCGAAGTACCCTCCATCATGACCAGAATAGCCACCGTCAGGAAGAACCACATGGTGAAGCAAACAACAATCATAATCACACCAATAGTGCCAGTAGTCTGCAGAGCGGGACCCAGAGTCATCGACCACAACACCATAGACAGCTGCTGGTGAGCCAGTGACAGAGCCCACAGACGCAGGTACGACGCAGTATGCGACACACAGTTTAGGCAGAACTCGATTGTGTGAATAATCTGGTGAATCATCACCTCGCTGAATTCAAACTCCTCGTGCTCCTCATCATCGTCAGCACCACCAAAAGGCGCGAGCATAGCAACACCTTCACTGGCAGCATCTGAGTCCATGCTAGGGCCACGGGCCGCACCGTCTTCATCATCTTCCAGGGCACTGACGCGCGCCGGCTCGTCCAGGCCTCTATAACCCTTTCCGCGCGCTTTGTTGTGCTCCCAACGGAGATAGAACGGCTTGAGGAACAGCAGGACAGGGACCTGAAGGAATGCCAAGCCAAGCAGGCACACCTGCACAAAGGCCTGACCAGGGTACAGTTCCTCATCTAGAGTACCGGGCTGCAGGAACATGTAAATGAGCATATTGAGCAGACCTGGGGGTTGAGCACCACGACCAAACCAATCTACAGACCACTTGTAGATGATGCAGAGAACAAGGTAACCAAAGATGGACTGGAAGAAAATCATACCAGGGATGAAATTACCCCAGATATCAATCGGCTTGCGGAAGTGCTTGGCGTTGATGTACGAGAAACACAGAGAATAAGTCATGTGGGCCCAGCCTAGAATAATAGACATCTTCATCTTGTAGGAGTTGCTAAAGATGAGATCGTTTTCGGAGCCGTGCCACATCCAATCCAAACCAAAGGGGTAGCGGTAGCCTTCAACGGCAACAGCAGTGATCTGCTCACCCTCAAAGCTAGGCTCCTTGGACCATTCCCAACCACTCTTCCAGAAAGTCATTGACTTTGAGAAGATATCATTGTAAATCAATCCAGTGAACAGAGAGAAGCAGGCCATGACAAGAACAATATACCGACCATAGTAGATCATGGCAAATAGCTCAAACTTGAGCTTCTTCAACGGCTTCTCCCAGTAGATCATGGCGATGGCAGCAGACAGCATGATGATGGCATGACCAAGATCACCAAACATGACAGCAAAGAGAAAAGGGAAAGTGACGATAACCGGCAGCGCAGGGTTGACCTCACCGTAAGATGGGGTACCGTAGGCGTTGACAATGGTCTGGAATCCCTCGGTGAACTTGTTGGTGGGTAGGTACGTCGGGGGCTTCTTGTTCGTTTGAAGAACGTTGATAATGGATGGTACGGTGACACCAGCGCGAGTGGTCACATTTTGCAGAGCCGCGTGGATCGAGGGGATATCATTCTTGGGGCACCAGGCCTCCGCGATGAGAGTACGACGCTCACAATCGTACGAAAAGAGGTTCAGTGTGTTGTACACTGCCTTTTCTCTAGTAATGAGAACCATCCACGTCGACAGAGCCTTTGAAATATGTGTCAGCTCAGTGCTGAGCTGACTCTGGGTGTTGCCAAGAACATTCTTAACATCGCTCACAAGACTGTTAACCTCGTGCAACTGCTCACGACGAAGCTCGCTGCTCTCATCAACGTGATAGACCTCAGCGCCCATGGACTCCGAGATCTTGCGAATCTTGGCGAGAACTTCCTTGCCGTGAGCAAAGATGACAAATACATTCTTGCGGACAGCTTCGTTCGTTGAAGGGTTGACTAGAGGTTCGGGAATCTCGGACTGGTTCATATACAGGTTACCACGTAGTGTGCGCCACAAGATGCGCTCAAAAGACGCAACGCGCTCCCGCGGGATAACACCAGCAACAAATCCAATGTTGATAGCAGAGAATGAGCGCTCGCCATCCGGGTTGGCGTTTTGTTCGATATCGGCCAGCAGCGGGGCATCGTCGTCGTCGGCCGAGGCGCGGATTTCATCAACGTTTCCGTGGGCGCGGTCGAAGAAGCCACCAGCCTCACGGAGTACCCAGCGCCATTCGGTAAGTTCAACCTCACGTTTTTTCAGGGTCTCGTAGCTTTCGTTAAGCTGCGAGATGCGCTGCTCGAGGATTTGGTTGCGTTCAATAAGCTGATCGATTTCGGTGGTGGACGGGACGGAAACGCTCTCGCTGTCAAGATCGAATTTAGAGAGGGGGATGCCAGTCTTTTCCATCTGACTGTTGAAGTAGCCTGGGGAGAGGGCGAGAACTTGTTAGTTGATTGGGAATGCCATCGGAAAAATCGAAAACGCGCGGGGATAACATGTAACATACGAAGTTGACGCTCGACGTTATCGAGACGACGAATCTCTTGCGTATAGGTACGCTGGAAAGCGCTGACGGTGCTGTTCAGCTATACACCAATGATGCGTTAGTATTTTTTTTTTTTTTTCATCAGAGTTTTTCGCAATCAACTCCCCCCTTATTTGCGACCATTAGAAATCACGTACATCGCGGAACTGCATGAGGCCCAGCTCACCCAGAGCCGTCACAGCCTCGCGGCCGATTTCGTTTGAAATGAACAGCTGCACCATGTTCATCTCCGAAGAGCGAAACATGGTGTCCTGCTCAGGCGGAGCCATGGTGACAATGTGGAAGGGGGAACCGCGTCGCTGAGATGATTTGATTGTTCGGCCAGGATATAAAAAAAAAATTGATGATTATTCAGAGTTTAAAAATGAATGCGCTGGATGGGCGATGATTCACTCGTGCGTCGGTTCGTATTCGAGTCGGCTGTTTGAACTGAATTGAAAGATTGAGAGCTAACGAATGAATAAGAAGGGAAGAAAAATGGAAGGAATCACAAATATAATGTGTCACGATTTCCCTCGTGATAAGATCTAAAATCAGATGAAGAAAAGGACAATTAACAAGGGCAAGAAAGAGAAAAAGGAACCTCCAAAAGCAAAAGAAAAAAAAAACTATCACCAACAACTCTCAAATCTAAATGTTTTTGAAAGGGAAGAAGAATTGATGAATTGAGGGCGAGGCTGCCCGCAAGCCTTTGGCGGCTGGCTGCGACGCTGTCCCAAGTTTGAGGGATAAACTAATGTGGGTCCATTGCTGCTAAAGGTGCGGTTCAAACGCGTGTCAAATCAGGTCGCTGACTAAGCTACATGGCGCAGCAGCCAAATGTGGCGTCTATTATAAGTGTGGCGTTTTATGTAAAAGTGACGTCATTGTAGATTTGCAACACTCTTGGTGTAAAGTGCATTATTATTTAGAAAATGCAAACATATCGTGAAATCTAGAATATGTAGTATTTGATTGCATCTCTCTCCCATGCGTCTTCCTGTTACTCGATGTCGTGGTCTTGAACTAATATATAATGCTCCCCCAAAAAGATAAATGAACGCTCTGCTAGATGATGCTGTGAAACAAAAACAAACAAGCAAAATCAGTAAAGAATCCCAATAAATAAGCAAAGCAAAACAAAACCAATATTTACTCTTGAACTCTCCGTAGAGATAAAAAAAAAAAAAAGGCCAATGAGATAAGAGGAGGATATGTGGTAAAACAACGCCGTAATAGGCAAAAAGAAAACGGAAGGAAAGAGAAGAACGAAAACCTTGGGAAAGGAAGCGAGTGGAGTGCAACTTGAATCGGCCACTCGGAGTCAATCTGCTGACAAGGAGTATTGCATCAGATAATTCACCTGGCTGATACTTTTTTTATAAGGATCAACCATCCTTATCAATCAACAAATTAACAAAAGGATTTTCAGATTTTTCGGGCAAACATAAACGAGCCATACATGCCGCCGACCTCGCACTCAGCCACGGGAATCTTGCGAGCTCCCCAGTACGTAGCGCCCATCTTCCACCAACGGTACGCTTCCTGGTGGCGTATACTCTTAGTCTGCCTCTCATTCTTGCGAACAAGCCAGTAACGAGCACCTTCGTCGGTTACACCCCAGCCATGCGAAGCAACGGCTTTTTGCGAAGCTCGCATACGCTTGGCCACGTTCTCAAAAATCTCCACAACTTGAAGTGGCTCTGACGGAGCATCCAAGATTTGACAGTACTTGTCAAACAAGTAATCAAGATCAGTGGTGTTGTACATGTCCGACACGTCGAGATAACGCAATGTGTGGTTAGTGGGAGGGTCCATTTCCTCATCGTCGCAGCGTGGTCTCTCTGGGCACAAAAGACTTCCGACCTCGGACATGTTAAGGCCACGACCGATGCCAAGCTCCTCAATCTGAGTGACAATGGGGCGAAGTTGATCGAGATGACGAGGGTTCATGCGAGCCCCCTTTAGGTTCAGAGATTTCAAGGTAGGCGGTAAAATGTTGAGCAGACGAGACACTTGATCCTCATCAAACATCTGATAGCTGGTGGCATCAGTAGACACGTTGAGCACTACCAAAGATTCGCGCACACTAGGATGGGTGGCAATGAATTCGAGCACAGCATCGGCAGATAGCATGCCACATTTGCCAAGGTTAAGATGAGTGATGCGAGCCGTCTTGGGAATTGACAGCAAAGCCTTGTCGGTGATACGGCTGCCACTGACATCCAGATGAGTCAGACGTTGGAGGCACGGTAAGACGGTTTCGTACACGGCAGGAGGAAGAATCATGCACTTGTGAAAAGACAGACGGCGCACCAACACAGGTTCTTCCCATTTCTCGGGAGTGGACAGGATCTCGTCCCACACAGCCTTGAAAACACGGCCGGAGCAGCCCGCGAAGTCTATGGCCTGGATCCTCTCAAGGCCAAAGAACAGTTTCTCAACAACTTTGGCACTCAAATCTTCAACAATGTGCTCTTGGGCGAGAAACTCACGGATGTTTGGAGTCAACTCCAAACATTCCAACAAAGTGTGCTGAGTAAGGTTCTGAGCCTGGGATCGTTCACCACCAGTAGAAAACAACATGTTGGGATTGAAGTGGTTAAAGTCAAGGCGCTGGACAATCAAACCAAGGTCAGGGTCCTTTTGGATGGCCGTAAGAAACTTGCGGAAGATTTTGGAGTGCGGAATTGTGATCTTGCGGTAAAGAGTGTGCAAGGTTTGGATGTGAAGGGTGTGAGAAGTCCGTAGCAAGGCGATGAGATCAGCATTGCGTTTGGTGAGACCATTAGTGGGAGTCTCGAGGTAGAGGAGGTCAATGATGGCACCTAAAGTTCATGTTAGCATGGTTCCCTTGAATGTCGTATGGTGGAAGAGGGTTCTTTTATAGACATACCTAGAAGCTCAACAGGCAACTCTTCCAGGAAAGATATACCAGCGCCAACCTTGGCAGAAGCTTCCTTGGCAGTAGGCATCTCCGCAGCATAGACCCACATGGCGTTCAAAAGTTGCAGCTCCGAGAAGCTGCGGCTGGCATACTTTCCCTTGAGTCGGTGCTGCTCGTTTTCGTTCCATCCAATGAAGGTATCTACAGGCTGCCACACGTGCGGCACATGGAGCAAGTCTCGGTGGCTATCGTTTTCGACCTTGACAGGAGTGGGAGCCAGTTGTCTAGCAGCAATAGTAGGAGAGGGGATGAAGGAGTCATCGACGCTCGCCTTGCGTACAGCGGGAATACCGGTAAGAGACATGGGCGGGGCAGGCTGAAAGGCATTGCGAGTTGGAGCTGGAGAGTTTGCGGCAGAACCAGCAGGAGAATCGATAATGGCATTTTCAATGGCGTATGAAAAGGTGGAGGTTTTGGAGTGGGTGAAAGTCTGGTCACCCAGTTCATCTTCACGGACGGATGAGAAGGATCCGCGAGCACCGTTGCTATCACGGGGAGAAGGCGAGCGCGGTTCATCATGGGTGCAAGCATCGGGTGTGCCAGCTTGAGCCTGGCCACAGCGGCTCAATTCGACGTCAACAGCGCCATGTTCAGCAACATGAGCACCAGCTTCATTCAAGGGTGAGCGGGAAGACGATCCAGACGAGAGATTTCCAAAGGGCGAAGTAGCCATATCGATGCGCACACAGAAACTGCCAAGTTTGCTAAATGGGCGACACAGAGGTGACGGTCGAAACAAAAATGATGTGTGTGTGCGTGTGTGTGTGTGTGTGTGTGTGTGTGTGTGTGTGTGTGTGTGTGTGTATGTGTGCGATGATAGTTGTTTGTTATATAGTGTAAACGAAAAGAGAGGTATATAGTTGAAGAACAGTAACAAAATAGAAGCAAAGATACGATGCTCTAGGAAAAGAAATTGAACAAAATGTAGTTATTGAATGAAAGAGAAATAATTAATGAGAATCACACAATATATATATATATATATATATATGTTATATTGTTGCGTTGTTTGTTGTTTGGAGAACTTGCACTTGCAGCAAAAACAACTGGGCACTGGACGTAGCGAATTCTTATTAGTCAAATGTGGTAGATTTTAGGTAACGAGAAAGCCAGTTTGGTAGTAGAGGGGCTTGAGGCAATGTGATACGGGGATGCAGTGGTCAGGCCTGCCTAGCCAACAAGCAGAAACGAATCGAATCGAAAATGTGGGTGGCGTGCGAGGAAGAAGAGAAAAGAGAGTCGATATCCGTGGCTTGTGGTGGTGGAAGATGGTTATGATGCTGTTGATGTTTTAGTACTGTAGCGAAAGCGATTTTATCAAAGATATTATCGACTGTAAGGGAAATCTGTAGCACTAAAATACATCATATTGATAATAACACGGCACGGTATACAAAGCAGCAAGCACTGCACAGAAGAAACAACAACAATAAGATGCATATATATTATGCTTACATTAAGTCATATGAGATTATATTCAAGCAAAAAAAAAAAAAGGAACAAGAGAAAGAAGACTTGGACTCATTTCGTAGATTTTGGGCGGCGGTCTGTATATTTATATCAAAACTTGTAATTTCTCAGCCTTGGCCTAATTCCGTAATAACTTACGTTCTTAGAGCAATGACTAGACGTGGACAAGATTAGGAAGCCACGGAGAGAACGCTTCCTTCCTTCTAAGTAGCTCGCCGTTCTTCGTTATTTTCGTGCAAAAGCCGCTTGACGCACAAAAAAAAAATTGGTCTATCCCGAAACGCAGCAAAACGGACTTTAACCCAAAAGAAATTGCCAAATTGGTCATATTTTCCTTCATTCTACTGGCTGGACAAGACTAAGTACTACTACTACTACTACTACTACTACTAACGTAACATCTTTCCTTTTTTTATTTTTTTTATCAGATTCCAAGCAACTACAATACAGCTCAGGGAAGGAAGGAAGGGTAAAAGAGAGGCCAACACTGCTCCTTGCTTTCCTCAATGGTATCCACTAACGAGCCCATGGAACCAATGAGCGCATATCTCTATGGCTCAAACGACTCTGGTTACGCTGTTAGTAAATTTTGCGGGACCGGCCCCTTCCCGAATTAGATGTTGAACAGCACTCCACGGCCGGCGCTTGCCTATGCTAGCCGATGCTGGCCATTGATGAGGGGAAGACTTGATAAAAGGAATATCAGTTCCATAGCGGTCGGTGTATGTAACATTTTCTATTAGTAGAGTTGTTTTTGATGTAGTTCATTTATAATTTTCCACAAGAACTGTGACGTGGCATGCAGAATTTTAAATTAAGAAAATACATGTTTTTGGGTAGAAATCTAGTTGTAGGTCAGTCCCCGTAGTCTTTTGGGTTACCAAACAGGCGGTCTTGATGTTTAATAATTTATTTGGAGGATTAATGTTAAGCGTTTCCCAAAAAAGAAAGTAAGAAGAAACAAACTCCGCATCCGGCGAGCTTGGGGGTTTTTTTTATCTCGTAAATTGGAAGTTGCCACAAGAAAAAATGCTTGGCGCTAATTTGTGAAAATTCCTTTTTTTTTTTTTCAGTGGCCTTTTTTGTTTTTGTTTTTGTTTTTGTTTTTGTTTTTGTCTGGAGGCGACTATATCTCCATTGGTTGGTTTTACCTGCGCTGCGCCCCTAATATCATATTGCCCTTCCAAAATATCTACCCTCTTAGTCAGAAACAGCATATTCAACAATCAATTTTTATTCATCACGTGCATTTTGAAAAACCGGCCTGCAAATTTAACATCTCCGTATATGCAATTGTTGCTCCACGATCCCGTAACAAAGGCTCTTTCTTTAGTAACTTCTTTCTCCTTTGCGTAATCCATTACCTAAAAAGAACAATGTTTTAGCGTCGTGTGATGAACGGACTTTTCCCTTATTATTTCGCCTGCAATTGATTCCCCTTCTCAAATCCCCCTCATTCAACACAAAGACGGGATGTTAGCTCATATAGTTCTTTACGACAATGAGCTTTCAAATTAGCTATTTTTTTAAAAAAAAAAAATTTAAATAAACATTTTTAGCTGCTAGATAAAAGAAATTGTTTGGGTTTGGGTTCTTCTTAACCCTAATTGATATCTTAATCACCATTATATTATCTCCAAAATCGCCATTGTGATGTCAGTTCACATCAGCAAGGTCGACCAGCAAATATCCAGTTTTTACAAGTCATAGCGTTCCATCACACTGCCCGGAACTTCGCCTTACGCCGGCTAATTCGAACAATGCAACATATGTGACTAAGACTTCCACTCTGAAAGAAACAACATTTCTTAGTCACGTAAACCACAACCCCAGTTAACTGACACTACACCCCCCCCTTTCTCCCCCCCTAGTTGCCGCTGCATGTGCGGATGGATGCGGCACTGCCGGGTTACTCGGGTATCTACCGGTGCCACGTCTATCAAAACTTCAAACCCACCATGCAGTATATTTGTTTTTTCTTGTCCTGGGTACCCACAGCCACCGATAACCTTGAGAGAACAACATATACCGTCATCACGTGGCCATGGTACCAGCCCCTCTCTGAACCTATCTAACCCGTCAGACAGATCATCAGGTACAGCACGCCACCTTCTCTCCCTCATCTCACCCCTAACTTACACTGTTGGAGAAGTCTCTCCATTTAAATTCCCTTGACAAACCAAAACACCCCTTCCCGCCTCGAAAACCACGTTCCCCCATCCCCATTAATACGCACATGACCTCCGAATCGCTTTTGTCATTACGTTTCGCAACCAAAGCTCAACCCAACATGCAAATCTCATCAAAGGAGACAAAAGAAAATGGCTTTTTTTTTCCAGAACCATACGATACTTTTCGGGTTCTTGGAGTTTCGATACCAATGGACTCTTGTCTCATTGACAGGCTTTGCTCATGCGACTGACTATCATCATGACCTCTTTACCCCGCATTTCCCCACCATGTTGGTTGTGGGCTAAGCAGCCTCGTCTCAATGAGGACCTCCACAGTCAGGTGATCAACACAAAAATAGGAGAACAGTGAGTAAGTAGTACAGCAGAGATCAATATCTACCTAAACCAAGAATGAAATGGCCGTACGGAGTTCGCATCCGAGAGGTCCTGTCGTCACGTGGTCCTTTTATATTGATATAAAAGGATTATCTGGAACTGGAACTGGAAATGTCGCAAGTCACATGGTTTGGACACGAATTTCAACTCAGAATCCGATATCCGTCCCGCCTAACATTACCAAGCAACAGATTTCAATATTCTGCGGAAACTTCATTTTGAATCGATAGTGTCTCATAGAGCCTGTTACGACTTAAAACCCATCATACAAAAATCAAGTCATCATAGTGATCAAGCACGGAAATATATACACTTCCCCGCCCATCAACAGCGAATGTCCAATAAAAAAAATTAGAAAAAAAAAACATTAACAAGCAATACCAAGGACTAGACGTCACATGGCTGCCATCATAATAAAAAGCTTAAATACAAAAAGAATACCGCCTGGTTCGGTAGAGTACAGAGCCATGGACAACCCTCCAAGTTGAAGTACACGGCATCAAATCACACAAAACAGTTCAGGAAATCAGATGTTCCAGAGTCATTGCAAAGCCGGCCGTCACCACTTATCGTGATGACTTCTTATTCCCAGATTTCATCTTCTCTTTGCAATCGGTACAGTACCATTTGACTAGAAAAGAACAACCAACAGTTAGTATACAAGATTCCCCCATGCAAGCCTATCTATCCATTTTCAAACTTACCATTTGTCTTTGGTGCCACCTTTAACCCAACACATTCCAGATGGAACCACTCACGTGCACAATCATTAGCATCACATGCAACCATGGCCCCGTAGCTAACTCCGTTACAGTAACAATACGTTGGCTCATTCGCATCTTCGCCTTCCACCTCTCCCTCTTCCACCACCGTCTGCTGCAATGGCGTTGACCCCTTCTTCCGCTTCGAATCTTTCGACCCGTCGCTACTCCTTGACGTCCGTAATCTCACCGAAGCCTCCTGGAACGTAGCCAGCGCTGGCGTCGACGGCTTGCTTACACGTCCACTTTTTGTCATTGCCATGGGTATTGATGGTGGCAGAACTGGTGTGGTCGTTGTACTACGCCCGCTATCATCAGTGCGCGCCAATGCCGCATCACGCTTGCGCGGAGATCCTGCTGTTGATGCGGGTCCCGACCCATCAGTACCTTCGCCTTCCGTCTTAATTTCAGGCTTAGGAGTCCCGTTTGAGTCGCGGGTGTTGGGGTGTTCGGGAATCGACCGTGGAGGTAGGTTGACAGGAGGGACAGATCCTAGCTCGGGGGTTATTGGTGTGCCGTTAGTCTTGTTGGATGATATAGATGCGCGGCGAGTTTTGCCATGCTCTGCAAGAGAATGAGTAGAGTTTTGGCGACCGCGGGGAGCTGGGACACGAGGCGCAGATGTAGGCTGGGGAGAATTGTGAGTAGTTGACGTCTTTGTAGTATCAGGGATTGCACCAAGAACCGGCGATGTAGTAGTAGAGGCAACGGCGCCATTTCGGCTGCAAAAAGGAAAAAAAAAATTAAGTTTGTTAGCAAATGGAAGCAACGATGTAATGTCTCATGTTGTAGTCTCCACATACCTCTTCTTAGGTTGCGCGCTAGCTGATGTCGGCGCCTTTCTCTTCCGACTACTGTCAATAGTACTAGTCGCAGGACTAGGAGGAACTTTAGAGTTCTTTCCATTGCTAGCTGTTGAGGAAGAGACATTGTCCGTTGATCCAGAGGCAGCAGAGGCAGCAGAGGCAACCCCCTTTTCCGTTTTCCGTCTCTTAGTGGTACCAGACCCGTTTGTTGCGGTACCCGATGTGATTCCAAGGCCAACACCGCTTGTTCCATTAGTATTACCATCACCCCCCCTTCGCGATTTTGACTTTTTAGCCTCTTCAAGTTCGGACTCATGTTGTTGCTGCTGCTGTTTCTTTTCCTTCTTGGCTGCTACAGCCTGTTTGCGAGCATCACTGCGCGCGGCCGCCTCCTCGGCCGCTACAAGGGCTGCTGCTGAGACATGATCACGGCGACGGCCGTCCTTGACACGATTCTCGGGATAAGCCCAGTGGTGGGTACTACCCCATTTTGTCTCGTCGCTAAACTCATTCTCGAGGTGTGGCCACACATTATCCATGCGCGCCAAATGTTTTTGAAGCGCTTCATTGGCAGTAGAAATGACATGGTTCTTTTCCTCCAGAGCGTTCAGCATTTCTGAAATTTTCCGAGCAGTCATTTTGAAAAGCTCACGTCTGGGGACATTTGGGCGCTGAAGGACGTTGAGCTGGTATGTGTGATCGTGGGGAGTGCCGCCAAGTGTGTTGGGTATCGCTCTTGGTTCGACGTTGTGGGCAGCTTCAGCACCAAATGCAACAGCTTCGGTACTCGGCGGAACACCGTCTGGCAACGTTCTAAACTCCGGCATCTGTGCATTAATGCACGCATCCGTCAACTGGAACAACTCTTCTTCGGGCGCGTGAATCTTGGCATCAACTTCACGCAATAGCGTGAAATGGCGCACAAGTTCCTTGGGCAGCGCAGCAAGAGCATCGGCAAAATGCGTCACTGCTGGGAAGATGTCGATGGGCTGATCTGACGAGTCGGTGTCGCCGTCTTGGCCGCTGGCAGCCCCGCGTTGTGATCGAGGGGGGTTCATCCGCGTCTGGCGAACGGGCTGCGACCGACGGTTCTGACTTTGGGAAGCCGAGGGACCGGCTACAGGTTCGGGTGTCGCGGTGCTGACTTTGGCACCCTTCATTGCGAAGAAATGAATGTATTACCGGCAATATATGTAAAAGTGAAGGTGAGATATATAAGGGATTCGATAGGTCGATACTAAAATGTCCGGTCTAGCTTCGGAGGTTGTCGAGAAAAGTTTGATCGGATGAAGACGCAAAGGCCGATAGAAAGGAAGGTGCCGGTAGAGAAGAGCTGCTCAATTACTTTTCTGTAGGTGTATAGACAAACACGGTAGATTAATCAAGGGCGCATCTTCTTGTTGATCAAATAATCAACTCCAACTATGATTCAAGCGAATGAAAAAAGAAAAAAGAGGTCGGTTTCTCAAGGTGGGAAAATTGCTAAGTGGAGGGTTGACAAGGCCAATAGTTGAACCGAACAAGGCCTAAGAAACCGAGCAGAGGCGGGCTTTGGCTGGGGAATTCTAATTTCACGCCGTTAATGGGTGGCACTTTGCTTCAGCAGTTGCTTGCGCTTGCCGCCCATGCTTTAGTTTTCATTAGCAGCTTTGAGAGAACTAAGCAGCGCTAGACCGGATTTGGCATGTGGCTGAGAACTAGATGGCATCTAAGCCAATCAAAACATTACATTTTCGTGGAGTTCACTATCTTATCTTATCGGAGAGTTTTGATCTTATCGTTAATCCCCTGTGATATTAAAATGCAATGCAATGCAATGTATGCGGCGGACAGTGTCAGCTCATCGAGTGAACTGTATGGTTAAGCTGCATTTAAATTGATCCAGTATCTATGCTATGTTGATTCACTTGATTTTCATGTGAAAAGCATTATTGTATGATGAAAGATACTCCAATAAAAGAAAAAAGAAAAAGGCACGCGAACAGTACAATAAGGCCCAAAAATACAACCAATTCTAACGCCAAAACCCCAAAAATGTGTACTCCTTCCACGTCCCATTGGTATCACATGCATAGATTCTATAAATCATACAATTAAGAAACGATGCGTCCCGAGGCAGACCGGCTGCGCTTCATCGGGCGCTCGTCGCGAGCCTTTTGCTTCTGCTTCCATTGCCATTCCAAAATTACAGGAAGTAAGTGCCCCATACCAAACTCAGGCCAGTAGCACGACAAGAAGGCCATGTAGGTGTCCTGATGGCATTGCCACAGCATGAAGTCACTTAATCTCTCAACGCCGCTGGTGCGAATAAAGATGTCAAGAGATGGGTTGTCGCCCGTGTATGTATGGCTATTGATGGTATCCTCAGTAATCGTCTCAGGGTTGGGGAGGCGACTGTGACGCCCGCTGACCAAAGGTGGTGTGTCGGGAGGTAAAGTAGTTGCATCATCAAGATCGGAGTGCGATGCGGGATCAGGGCTGTTGTCGCGAATGGTGGGGAGGATGTCTCGTGCATCAAGGTGTTTGGAAAGAACTTTTTGCGAGATGCGCGACGGCGAAAACATGGTGTTCTTTTGCGCAGGACTGAGGTATTCCTGAACAGTCGAGCGAACAGCCGTGGTGATTTCTTCGCGTGAGGTGTAAGGGAAGCAGATGTTGAGTACAGCCATCTTGTTGTTCCTTGTCATGTCGACAGTGCGCTCGACGACCTCGAGAACATCGGGGCGGAGGAGGTTTCGGGGACCGAGGACCTGGACCTTGGCGCCGTAGCGGTCGAGGATATCGCCGTGACGGCCAAGCTGCTCAAGCTTGACCTTGGCTAGCTGCATGAGACCATCAACTTCATATTTGGGGCGGTTGAAGTTTTCGATACTGAAAGCGTAGACAGTGACGACCTTGACCCCAATCTTATACAGGATCTCAAGAGTCTAATAAAATAAAATAAAAGGTACAAGTATTAGTTGCAACTAGGCCACATATAACAGAGATTGTAAGCTAATAACATACCGTTGCCAGAGCCTCAAACCCGTGGTGGTGACCTTCAACAGTCTCCATGCGATGCGTGCGAGCATAGCGTCGGTTTCCGTCCATGACAATGGCCACATGCTGAGGAATGGGACCTTGGCGGATAGCGCCGATGAGCATTTCATGGAGCTTTCCAACAGCCCATTCGACAGGTGGCGAACTTCTAACCCATCGACTTAGGTGTGTAAGGTAAGGATCAGACATTGTGAATAATTGACAATTCTTGTATATCGAAAGATGAGTGCTGATGGTGGTTGCGATCACAAAAGGTTTGGATGCGGCGGTAGTTTAATTCTAGAGGAAATGTGGCATGGGCGGCAGGCGACGCAAGCTTATATACCAAAGGAGAGCCTACAGTTGCAATGGTAAACGGTGTCAAAAAGAAATCGAACAATGTCAATTCGATGATAGCATTATAATATGGCAATGTCTAGCATTCACAGAATGCTGGCACTTATTCGACGTGACGTGCCGAGTAAATTCAAAGCGTCAATCACATGAAGTTTTGAAGACACGCGGCTCCTTCACGCTTAATGGGTAACATTTGTGTGCAGATTGCGACGGACTAGGATGGAATACAGCATTCAGCCTTGCTTGTGACAGAACAGAGATGTAAGAGCTTGACCAGTAGGGTTAGGAATAAATGGGTTATGTGAGCTTATGCCAACTAGACCATGCGGATTTTGATGTCCGAGTATTCAATAATCATTTCTTCCACTAATTTTGTTCATCAGAGTTTGGCTTTCAATTCAAAAAGGAACTAATTCTCATATATCCTTCTAATACTGCACAGAATAGAGACTACTACGCACAAGTAGAAACGTTCATACATCAGCATCATCTCTTTCTCAAGTAAGGCTGTGGCTTGCTGTGATCATCGTCCTTCATCAACAGCCGCCCCCGTTAGATCACCTTCCAACGCATCTAGCCGCAATCGGAACTTCAAAAAACAACATTCCCATCTAAAGATTTGCAGATTTGGATCCCAGGGACAAAAAGTTGGTTAAAAAAAAAAGGATTTTCGCACACGTCATGTCTTTTACCAATGTTGGAGTGACCAAATTCATGGTCGCGGGATTGGTGACATCATCGATTGCTGCCAGTATCTTTGACGCGAAGCACTACCTCTATATTCTCATTGATCCCCACCTATGGCGGTATAACCAGTTTTGGAGGTTGTTCACGTATCAGTTAGGATACACCAATTCTACCGAAGTTCTATTTGCCTGTATGGCATTGTACAATATGCGCATCGTCGAGAGGATATGGGGTTCTCGAAAATACGCCGTAAGTTGATCATAAAATGAACATGATAAACATTATAACTAACATTATACGTAGTCATTCATTATTGCAACATCAATGTTAACGGCCGTTATCCCTCCCTTTGTCATCACTACTATTCTCCGGCCCTTGACTGGTGGTTCCTTCAACTACCTTCCCGCCGGGCCTACTGCCATCATTTTTGCTATCCTCGCACAGTACCATACCTCAGTACCCCACGTTTACCAATACCGTATATCATCTTCAAGATCTGACGCCCAGACCTCTACCAGTCCTGCTAATCAGTCTGGATCTTCCTCCGGAATCACCCTTTCAGACAAGTCTTATCGTTATGTCATCGCCATTCAACTTTCCATGATGCAGATGCCTGGCTCGTTAGTGAGTGCTGCTCTTGGCTGGATAATTGGTTACGCATGGAAGGACTTGATGCCAACTGCTATTGTAAAGTGGAGACTTCCTGGTTGGTTTGTTGGGCAGTCTGCGGAGAAGCGCGGTGCCGAGTTTGAAGGGTTGAGACGAAGACTTGAGGGTGAAGATTCACAGACTGCCGAGGCTACGGGGGCTCAAGCTCGTGAGGGGCAAGCTGGCCATAGACGGGGACCGAATGGGATGAGACAGCAGTTGATGAACAACATGGGATTGAACATCTGATCAACGGATCTCGTCCTTTAGATAATTTCATTTTTAGTATATAGAAGAATATCCCTCATCTCACATGTTTCTCTGTAGGTTATCACGTGACAAAAACCACACGTTGTCAGATTTGATAATCTTTATTATTGATTTATGCATAAACCGAATCAATGTTTTTTATGCTATCATGTTTGAGCACAAATGGAACACTGTCTGGCTTGCCAAAAGCAACCTGACTCGAAACATGGGGTTTTCAGTATTTCACATGTGATGAACAGGCGTCGGAGTCAAGGCTGCTTGGGCCCTTGGCAGCAAATTACACAACCCGGGACCAATTCCACCCATTGGTGCACATAGTCTTCTGCGGACGCTGGATACACGACCATGCCCCATGCTTTTGATCAGATTGCTATCTCCAGGGAAGTAAAGGCCAAGAACAAGGAGTCGTCGCAAGGCCGCCTCGGACATAACACTCCAGGGGACTTTGTTGGAATGAATTCGATGGAGTCCGTTTTGGGCGACTGGCGATTGGAATAAAAAAAAACTCTCATGTTATTCATGATATTGTAGCCAACGATGGAGGTTAGAAGAAAAACGAGTAATTTCCTACTTTATAGCCATGAAGGGTTGCGTGTTTTGAGATGAGTCGCAGATAGGAAGTAGGAGGGCTTGATTAGTTCGTGGTTGCTGGCTCAACATAGAAAAACATTATGCCTAGAACTGTTCAATGTCAACAATTGCATCCTGATAAAAATTAAAAAAAAAAAAAAAAACATACCCAGACAGACGACTTTTACAAGTACAATGTCGTGCGTCTCGAAGCGTCGGAGAAAAGAAAATGAGTGACATATTGGTATAATCACGAAATGCAGCCATAGTTCGCCCTGCTTTGGGAGTTTTGATATATTGACTAAGCCGACTTGACTCTTTTACGGAGAGAGTGTGCGTAAGTTCCTGCCACAAGCTGCTCTGCGTGTTTGCTAGCATTCTTCGCTCTTTCCATATCTACCCTACACCTTGAGGAACCGTAATTTCCTACTTCGGATAGCCACCGTGCAAAAAAAGTAAACAGTTCGGAAACCCGTTCCTCCCTTAATTTCATCACTTTCAACAGCAACTGCAGTCTCACCGATAGGCTGCAAACGTGTGTACTTTCCATGTTTGCTTGACTGATATTGGAGCTTGCCCGATCCAATAAGCTTTGAAGTTTTTCTTCTTCCTGCTTTGTTTCGCCAACTCGAACATTCCAACTTGGTTATTCGTCATCACGAGCCTCATGATTTTTGCTTGTTTTTCTTTTTGTCTTCTCTTGGTAGACTTGTTTTCATTACAATCATCATAGGCTGAGCCTTAGCTATCGACATCTTTTTTTTTCTTTTTTTTTTTACTGTACTCTACGCTACAACATTAATTCTTTCGCATCAAAACTTACTCTGTTTCGGCATATCCTATTCCGCAACACGAAGATTCTACGACACAGCCTCCAACCATTTATCAAATTGAACCGTTTTTTGCCATATCTCAATCTCGATATTCATGCACACACACACACACACACACACACACACACACACACACAATCTCCATTTCCTCGTTTTCGTTTGGCCATTGGAGTTGCAAAATTAATCGGTATTTCTTCTCCTCCTTGTGGCTACACAGCGTGATCCATCAATTTCGAAATCAGCAATCTTCGGCTGCAAGCCCCGCTGCAAAGGACCCCTGAACCTGCAGTGCCTGGTTTGCCCGTGAAATCTTAACGATAGCCGGCCTGTGACAGACATACAAGGCTCTGGCTAATTCTGGAAATTGTC
The DNA here is from genome assembly GCA_002018255.1 of Bretziella fagacearum. Lineage (NCBI taxonomy): Eukaryota > Fungi > Ascomycota > Sordariomycetes > Microascales > Ceratocystidaceae > Bretziella > Bretziella fagacearum. Next base: position 5,327 of record MKGJ01000236.1, on the reverse strand, counting down.
ATTGAAGAACGGGGGGGCCTGATTGTCGCGTTCTTTGGTGACGAAAAGTGTGAGAAGATTCGGAGCGAGATTGTGCGCCCAGCAAGATTAAACGCAGCTGCTGCTTGCGCCAGCGCCGAGAACTTGATATACCAAGGGACAATTCGACCTGCTTCTCCCCATCGAATTGACGATGGATTTTTCTACTTCTCAACGAGACCCTTTTCGTTACTCGATTCTCCTTGAATTAGACGACAGTTCCACTTGTTCTGAAGACTCTAGTCGTTGTGGCAGTCCTCTTAGTTGTTGCTCTTACGACGATAGAGGCAATAACAGCAACATTGGCAGAAATTCCACCTTGAACTTTCGAGACGACGACTTGGACGAAAGCATCGTGAAGGGTATTCGTGACTTGGACATTGGTACCCAGAAAGAGAACATTGATCAGCAGCCAAGACAGCGATCCAGCACCTTTAAGCTTCCCAAGGCCGCTTTGCGCGAAAGGATTAACGATATATCGCCCAAGCAACATCGCACCCTCTCAAACTCCTCAAACTCCTCGTCTGATTTTGACTCTATCAACGCTTTCCAAGTTCCTAGACCAGCTTCTCCAAGTTTGCTTTTGGGATCCAGTAAGTTTGCTTTCCACGCCGGTGGTGGGGTTGTTTGTAACTCATGTCCTAACTTGGTATTCCTAGATCCCCATCTTCGTGACGTTTATAACCCAGAAGAACTGCCCACGCCGAGCTCAGACATTCACGTTCAGCTTGCGTGCCACGAATCAGGTCAGTACCAGGCAATTTTGCTGGTGCCTGTACACGACAAGAACTACTTGATCAGCGACATCGCCTGTGAAGACTCCCTCATATTCCGCGAGACCCAAGATAGACTGTCGTATACACTTGTGTACGGCATCAATTTGGTTCAGGGTCCGGTCCGAAATGAGGGCATGAAACCCGGCGAGAATAACTTGAACCATGGGTTCCACGGTGGTGTCCAGGCCCGAGATGGTGCCAAGCAACACGGTTTTGCTAATATCATTACCCTTTTAGCCACTCGGCTGAACAAGCACGACGAAGTATTAAGACGATATCCCCAACTAATGCACAGACTGCAAACAGAGCAGGTGGCACCTTACCCATACTCTCAGGTCTTCCCTGTTCCCATTGAGCACGACGATCAGCCTCCTTCTTACGCCGAAGCGGTACCTTCTTCAGTTCTCAGGCCCAACGATTACCATTATTACCAGGATTCTGATTCAAACAACATGCCTGCTCTTCACAGCCCTACCATGGATATCACTGCTGCAGTTGAGTCTCGCATTGAAGATTCTGTCGAAGCTTTGGATAAGCTTGACGATGATATTGAGGCTATTGACGTTCAATTCAATCGTGTAATGACACCCTCAAATGAGCGCTGCTCCGTTTATGTGGAGGCCACCACTCCGGAGTCGAAGCCCAAGGTACCAAAGTCTGCTAGTAACAGAGATAGCAAGCGCGAAAAGTACAAGACTATTTCAGGTCGCCCCAAGGCTCTTGCTACTTCTCAACAACATGAGATGCGACGTGCTAGCTCACTTTCTCTTTGTAAACCCCGTGAGAACACGTCTACCCCGGAAGACGACAAAACACTCAGACGCCGTAGTGCGACAATCCGTCCCAACAGTCTTCTTCCACCCAAGCCTCTTGTTAAGTCAACCAAGCCGGTTACTCAGGTCTCCAATTTCGAGCTTCCTGGTATTGCCATCAGTCGACGCATCAAGGAACAGCGCGAAGCTCGTTTGGCAGCCCAGCAGGAACGAGAGCGACAACAAGCCATGCAATCCCTTGTTCAAAAAACCCCAGCTCGTGTTTCTACACCTTGTACGCCTACTCTTCACCGTGCCAAGTCAACAAAGCGGCTTACCATTCCCAATTTTGAGCTTCCTGGCGATGCCCTTTCCCGGCGCAGGAAGCAGGAGCAGGAGGAAAGAGTTCGTCGTCAGGAGGAGGAAGAGCGCAAGGCGCGCGAGTTCAAGGCACGGCCCATGCCCACAAACATTTATGGCAGCGGTCAACAACCCCCCCGCCCTATGGTCTCTAGCAAACAACGGCAAGGCAAGCCAACTGGCTCACCGGACCCTAATGATTCTGTTCGTTTTATCCCTAAGCGGCCCTCTGTGTTGCCGGCTCAGGGCCGGTCCACTTCAAGACCCAATACACCAGGTCCGCGCGTGGTGAGCGGTGGCGGTACCCCAAGAGGGCGCAACCTTTATCATCAGGCATCTACTGAACAACTAGACCGGGCTACTTCAACTTCAACCATTGGGCAACGTAGCAGCATCTCTATAGACGACATAAATTATCAGCGTATCCGTGGCAAGGAAATTATTGCACAGGACAACCAGCTATGCCGGACCAAAGAACAAGAACGCAAGCGGCGTGAACTGGCGGCAAAGGCGGCTCGCGAAGAGGCAGCTGAGCGTACACGGCAACATAGCCGGGAATGGGCGGAAAAGCAGAGGCGGAAGCAGGCGGCGGCGTATGCTGCTGCCACTTAGACATGGATTTGAAGTGGCACGTTAGTTAGTGTAAGTGGGATACGATTAGAGATATGGTTATGAAAGTAGATGGCGTTGAGTGGTGATAGTCTCAAGGGCAAATTTAAATTTTTTTTTTTTTTCTTTCTTTGTTTTTGGATAGCGATATGATTTTGGAGATAGTCTGGATTACTGTGGAGTTTTATGCATTTGGATTGTAATCGCTATCATTTGGGGGGTTTGTATTTTTGGAAGGCGTTTAACTTTGATAGTCGATATCATTATACTTTATTCAACAAGACGGAGTTTTACTACATGATTAATGTTATCCTTTTTGACTTCTATTGAGATGAAGTATATGAGATTAGGACAATGTTGAATTATAGAGGCCAACCATTAAGTGGAGCCAACTGACTAATCAGATGCACCTTGGTGTACAACATTCCATACAAAACATCTCAACATGATGAATAACGAAGAGATGAGTAATCTAATAACTTTTTATTTATTTATTGTCCATTGACAAGACCAACCTACCTCCACACAGAGAAGAAGAGAAAGAGAGAAGAAAAGAAAAAAGAAAAGAAAAGAAAAAAAGAAAAAAAAGATCAAACTCCAACATCCAGAAAAAAAAAATATAAAAAAATATAAATAAAAATAAAAATAAAGAAAAATAAAAATAAAAAAATAAAAAAAGCAAACTGCCAACCAACCAACAATGAATAATAACAAAAATAAAATACAAAATATCCACCCTTCCGAGAATACACTTGTAGGTTTATCTGGGAATCACCAAGGCCGTTAATAGCATGAAGAATGAAGAAAGAAAAGAAAAGAAACATGAAATGACTAAAAGATAAAGAAAATAGACAAAACAATGACAATGATGGAGAACTGTCCCCGGGAATGGGCAATGCGCGTACGAGGGGGGTATTACGATAAGTACCAAGACAATATGAACAAAGAATTTGATGTTGGCACAAACGTCAACCAGTTAAAAGGAATAAAGGAGAATGAAGGAGGGAGATTATCCAAACAAGATATCTCCATGTCCGGAAGTAGAAATCGGGCAATGAGATTGATTTTGATGCAAGTTGAGGAAAAAGAAAAAAAGAAAAAAAAAAGAAATGACTGGAACAACATGTCATCAGTCTTGATGGATGGTTTTTAGTTGCGTTATCGTCTAAAGGGTGGCAGAGCGTTGGCAGTGGAATAGTAAGATGCCTTGACCGAGATAGGCGCGGGACTATGACTATAGCCATGACCGTGGCCGTACGACGGAGGGTCGCGTTGAGGGGGGATTGGTGCCGGCATGCGGGGGACATTCTGGCGGGGAGATACATGGTGCGAGTGTTTCGAGTGGGATATGGATGTTGACGTAGAAGTGTAGACCTTTGAAGTCTCGTACGAGTTCTGAAGCTGTACATCGTCGTTGGTAGAAGTGTTGCCTCCACGGGGCCTGAGACATGAATTTGTTAGTATCAAGAAGACACAAAGTAATGGAGATGGGGTGTGAGATTCAAATGACTTTGTGTGTTTTTTTACTTACGCATTTTTGAACTGACATTCACGGCTGAACTTGCTGCATTGTTGGCACGCGGGAAAGTCGGGATCGCATTTGATCTTCTTTTCCCGGCATGTTATGCATGCTATGGCTAACCGCTTCCGAGGCTTTCCCGCTTTCGTAACACCCCAGAATCTGTTAACCTTTTCTCCATCAATGATGGCCTTGCAGTGAGTGTTGTCGTCATAAAAGTAGCAGAGACCCTCGCCAGGAACCTCGGCCTCCCGAACGAAGCGCGGGAGAAAGTATGAGCCAGTCCATATCCGCGGACCGAGAGTATCACGTCCTGTAGCCTGGCCGGTCATGTTTTCATGCGGAGGTTGGCTGGAGTGGCCCCCAACACTACTGGGAGCCAGGAGCGACGGGTAAGAAGAAGCTGAACCAGCAGCTGGAGAGTACTCACGGGCACTCGAGGGTGGAGGGGCACCTAGAGACAGAGGGGCACCTAGGGATAGAGGGGCAAAGTCACGGGGAGGAGCAGGCTGAGTGTAGGTGGAGCCAGGAGCCGGGGCGAAGTTGCCGGTGGGGTGAATTGGAGTGGGGGGTTCGCGGTGAAGCGTATAAGAGGATGAGACGGATGAATAAGACTCGCGATTACTACCGGAGCGAACGGGGTCGACTTCCCGGACCCTGGTGTCGAGGTGTCGGAGGAAGGCATCGTCGCCGGCAGGACCCAAGATATTGGAAATGGATGGGAGGCTAGTTTGCGATGTTGGGTTTTCAAAGGCACTGGGTAGAGGGGCGGCGGGCAGAGGGGCGGCGGGTTCCTGGCGGTATTCGGCAGGTGCATGGCGTTGCGGAGACCGACCTTCAAGAGGAGGGTGCAGCGAAACATATGTTGAAGGCCGCTCGACATGTCTGGGGAATCCCAAGTGCGAGACGGAACCTAGCCGCTGACGGCGCGGGGTGTGCATAAGAGATGATGTTGAGTCGTTGGGGGAGGATGGTCTCTTTTTGGATTTCGGAGAGATCCGCGGACTGGCCGCCATAGTGCCGTTGAAAGAGATGGGAGAGGAGAAGCTCGAAGTTGGATAGTCTGGGGAACTGCTGGAAGAAGAGGTTGAGGACGTTGGTGATGTAGTACTCAAGGTTTCGTAGTAGTCTACGAAAGTAGAGGTAGGGTTGGTTGGAGGATAGAATGGATCAACCGGAGTCCACTCTGTCTTTGGGTGGTCGTGAACGACTTTCTGGAATCCGGCATGCATCTGGTGGTGGAGATATATGGTGGTTTGAGGGAGGGGAGGGGGGAGGAAGGGGAGGAAGGGG
>MKGJ01000235.1:0-37028 GCA_002018255.1 Bretziella fagacearum | reverse complement strand
GAGGAGGGTGCGGAGGGAGGGTTTGGTCATTTTGGCGATGATGGGGGGGGGGGAGGTGAGTAAAGATGGAGGTGATGAGGAGGTAGTGGTTGCGATTGATTGATAACGATTGTTGAATTAGTTTTGTCGGCTGGTAAAAGTTAAAAAGGAGTGAAATGATTTGAATAATTAAAAGTTGTAATGCTGAGTGTGTCAATGTTGACATCTACGATATCTGCCCGGCGACTCATCTCTCTCTCTCTCTCTCTCTCTCTCTCTGTGCAACAATGGTGGTCACGTAAAGGTCCAAATTGTGGGTATGGTGGAGTCTCCCGGCAAAACCAGATATTTTCCAAATACAAAACCCCTCAGGGTCCATCGGCACATGATCGAAAAAAAAAGAAAACAAATCGGAACAAGCAACCTTGGTCTAGCGGTTAGGATCTTCGCCTTCCAAGCGAAGGGTCCGGGTTCGACTCCCAGAGGTTGCAAACGTGTCTTTTCTTTTTTTTTTTCCTTGTGTGGGACCCCTCCGCTTAGTCAGCGTTGCTCCCACCTTTTGGTTGCGAATTTTAAAAAGCATCATTGTTAGGTAGCATTTTTCCGGCCTGGGGGGGAGCTTCTAGGGTGATGATGATGAGGCAGGTTGGGGGGGGGAAGTGTTGCAAGGTTGAAACGGATGTGAAGCTAGTTACTGGGGGAGGGGGAAGGGCAAAATAGTGCATGTGTGGATGGGAGGTTCTATTCTAAGTATGTAAATACTTAGAAGCTTGTAGTGCAGGAGAAGGCTGTCCAATTAAGTGTAGTTGTTTGGGAGGAGGAAGCTACTGTTTTCAGTACGCGGAAGCCTGGGCCTTTTTTGATTGGAGCTTTGGGGGTTTCTGGGTTTGACGATTAGCAGTCGGAAACTTTGGTGTTAGTTTAAAATCTTGGGACACATTTATTTATTTGGTATCATTTGCCGCTATATTTTGACGTTTCGATAATTGAACTCTCTCTCTCTCTCTCTCTCTCTCTCTCTCTATTCTCTAAATTTTCTACACATTTATTTTCTTTCCTGTTGTTTTTGATTATATCTGTAATACCCTCCTCACCCCCACCAGCCACTAATCAACACGCCCTATTACGCTGTCTGTCGCCCGAAGCTGCGTTATTCTCGACTTTCCATCTACAATCACATCGCGCACGCCATCTCGACGTTTTCGCATACATCACAATGAGTGACCCTCGTGCTCTCCTGCAAAAGGTGTGAATTCCTTCATCGAAACGCCCGCGTACTTCAAAGACACCCCAATCGCTAACAAACTCCCTTGCGCTCCATAGGCCGAAAAGACACTGGCGAGCGCCGGCGGTGGCTTCAGCTTCTTCGGCGGCCGTGAAGACAAGTACCAGAATGCCGCCGACCTATTCCAGCAGGCCGGTAATGCCTTTCGCATGCAGAACCAGAGTACGCACACCCATTCCCATCCCTCGACCCATGATACCCTTCGAAGACCAAAAATGATCTAGAGAAATACTGACATGTCACATTTCCCTTACCCCACTATAATAGGCGTCGATGCTGGCAAAGCGCTGGAAGCTGCAGCCGATGTAAACGAACGGTACCTCAAGGATGCAGACGAGGCTGCCAACTGCAGATTGGAGGCTTTCAAGGCGTACCGCAAGGATGACCCGGCATCAGCTGCACGATGCCTAGAGTTGGCGATTAAGCAGTACTGTGCGCGCGGGAACTTCCGGAGAGCGGCGGGACATCAGGAGAAGTTGGCGGAGTTGTATGAGCAGGATATGGGGGATAAGAACAAGGCTATTGCTGCGTACGAGGTGGCAGCGAACTGGTACGACAACGATAGTGCTTCTGCGTAAGTGGTAAAGAAGAAACGTCTGGGTAAGTAAACGAGATTACTAACGGTGGTTTGCTTATAGACTGGCCAACAAGCTATGGCTAAAGGTAGCCGAGATGGCTGCTATCAACGACGACTTCTACAAGGCTATCGACATCTTTGAGCGCGTAGCTCAGGCTTCAGTTGACAACAACCTTATGCGCTACTCAGTCAAGGAATACTTCTTCAAGTCTGGCGTTTGCCATTTGGCCACCGGCGACATGGTAGCGACGCAGAGGGCCTTTGACAAGTACATTGAGATTGACCCGACGTTTGGCGCGCAGCGTGAATACCGGCTGTTGACGGACCTGCTGCAGCACATGCAGGCGGGTAATGCGCAAGAGTTCACGCAGAGTCTGTATCTGTTTGATCAGGTGTCGAAGCTGGATAAGTGGAAGACGTCCATGTTGGTCAAGGTCAAGAGCAAGATTGTGGACAGGCCGGTGGCTGACGAGGGTGATGATGATGAGTTTGCTTAAGGGTTGAACATGAGGATTCTATTTTTCCAACAGCTTGTGATCAATGTCAATATCCAGAGCTTTCTAATGACCAAGAATGATATTGAATTTTTTTTGGTTGCTGATGAACGAACACCCCCTCTAAACAGTACAATGGATATCTGAGCCGCCAAAAAATATGATCCATCTATAATAGACCTAAACCTGATAATCTTTCACTTTGTCATCTCCTTCACAATCACTCCTTGCGCGCAAACCGTGACAACGCCGGCCCCAACTCCACCTTGGCCTCCTCCTTCCGTCTCTGATTTTGCTCCTTTTGCTTCTCCCACATCTCCTCCACCTTCATCCTCTTGTCGTCGATAATCCCCTGCTTTGTCACCTTGCGCAAATATCTCTTCATCGTCCCATTCCGCCCTCTCATCCGCTTCTTCACATCGTCCGCCACCGCCGCCGCCCCAGTCTTGGCATCCAAATCCTTCTCCGCGCGTCTCTGAGCATCCGATCGCTTGTCGAGCTTGCCGATGAAGCTGGGATCCAGAGAAATCATCTCGGGCTGTAGCTTGTTCAGCAGGTTCTTGACCTCGGTTTCCTGCCGTTGCTTGGCCGTCTCGTACAGGTTAGCTTCCAGGGCGTCGAAGTTGGCTTCACCAGCGCCGGGGATGAGGATGGAGGAGAAGCCGCCCGAGTGGCCGATGCCAAGGACGTCTTCAAAGGGGCAGAAACGGACACGTTCGGGCTTTTGGCCGGCACCACCCCAGGACATGTAGGGGGCCTGCGCCTTCTCCTTGGCCCAGAGATCCTTCCAGATGGAGGCACTAGTACCCCAAGATACGGCGGTCAGGCCGGTATCGGAGATGGATAGCGAGGAGCCGGGCTGCCGGGTGGTGTAGCTGTGGACTTCCTTGTACATGCGGATATCCCAGACATTCATTTTGAGGTCTTGGCCGGTAGAGACCATGTAATGGCCGGAGCGGTCGATGGCAAGGGAGCGGACGGGGCCGCGGTGAGCGAGGAGTTTGACGTGGGCTTCTTGTTGGTTGGGGGACCAGAGAGTTACGGTGCCGTTTTGATGGCCGACGTGGAGGATGGCGTTCCAGGGGTTTTGGGCGAGGGTAGTGGGGGCGCCGAGGCGGGTGGGAATTTCGGAAACGATGTTGCCGGTGGAGACGTCTTGGTATTTGAGGAAGCCATTGACGGACTAGACAGGGAGGGGGACGGGCGTTAGTGATCGAACATGGTCGGGATGGGGAGGAGAGATAGAGACACTTACTACTGAGGCTAACAAGAAATGGTAGGGGAGGAACTCAAGGTTAGTGACATCTTGGTGTTTCCGCAAGCAGTGAATCTCAACACCGTTGTGATCGTAGATATAAGTATACTTCTTTTGCGCCACAGCAAAGAACTGATTGTTATGTAACCACTTGACATCGCGCACCGTCTCGCCCAACTGAACTTCACATCCCAATTTTCCTTCCCGCCAGTCAAACGTTGCGATATGTCCCTTGCGCCCACCAATCAACAACTCTCTTCCATTCCGCGTATAATCAAACTGATACGGACCCAGCTGATCCAACTTCAAGTCAAACCGCTTCGAAGCGTTCGCCGCGCCCGAGCTGGAGGCAATCTCCTCTTGGCGGACATTATAGGTGTGTTCCAGGTTGTTCTCAGTCTCCAGAAACCCGCCCGTGTTCTCAAGTAGAATTTCGGCATCCTTGGCCTTGATGGCCGCAGCCTTGTACTTGTGTTCAAAAGCGCCGAGGTTACGCTTGAGTTTCTTGTCTTTGATGTTGGAGACGTTGGCCTTCTTGCCAGAGCCATAGGTGCGCTTGGCTTCGAGGTGGCGCTGCTGTCGTATCCGGGCGGCCTTGGAGATGAGTTCTTGGTTATGGGAGGGTTGACGGGTGGTGACGGTGCCGTGGGAGTGGGTTTTGGTGGTCGGGATGTCGACGGTGCTGGTTGGGTCGGCCATGATGGGCGGCGATGGTGCCGGGAAGGGCGAGTATCGGTAAGGCAAGGGAGAGGCAGGCGAAGTAGGAAGAATCAGATATCGAAACAGAGTAATTGACAGTTTACATCGACTAGGAACAAATAAAAGTATGGAAAAACAATTCAAATAATATATTGCAACTCACGATCCCCTTCTGCCGCGATAAAAAAGTTCAATCGAGTCCCTAATTTCCAAAATTTACTAACCCCTGTGAGCCTATTTTTTATATCTAATCTTATCTGCAATCTTATCGATAACTAACACAAAAAAAGTTCGCCAATGCAACAACCCCGCCATAAATTGCATCTTGAAAAAAAAAAAAAAAGACTGGCATACTCCACATTGAATCATGCATGCACGTATGTGCTTGCCACCTAAACCTACTTACCAGGTGCTAATTTAACCCACTAGCAAGTACTGATGTCACTTGCTTCTCAGCGCCTATATGAGCAACTAGTCCAGTATAATCAAATTCCATTGTCTACGCCCTAGTTTTGTTTTTCTTCTTCTTCATCGAGCTTTTACTTTTCCTTGTGAGAAGAACGAGTGTCTGTGTTTCTCATTTCTTCCTCTTTCTTTTACTAGATTTTCCAAAGTGGCGTCCATTCCTGTTAGATCCAAGGGCCCCGGCCGTTCAAATACTGCCACCATGAGCCATTCTCATCGTCCCACCACCAAGACTACTGCCAAGGGCTTCAAGTCCCGGAAGTCCACCAAGGGCTCCCTTCGAGAGGCTGCCAAGGGTATGTTACAGTTATTACTTCTCCGGCGCTCGGAACCTGATGGGCCTCCGGACCCGTTCCTGTCACATTGGGGAGAGGGAGCTCACAACCCATTGTCTCATCCATCATACTAACTTGAACCTCTTCTTTCGTCTTTACACAGGCCGTATTGCCCCCGAGTTCGCCCGCAAGACCCCCCACCAACATGTCATGTCGAAGCTTGACCGCAAAAACCAAGCCCGTCAACGCCAGCAAGCCAAGCGCAAGGAACATCTTCAAGAAACCCACATCTTCAGCGGTCTCGCTGGTGCCCCTCGCATTGTTGCCGTCGTTCCTCTTTGCATTGACACTGATTCCGGTTTGGCTGTCCAGAAGCTCAACAGCAGTCTAGATCTTCCCACCGACCTCGTCGACGGCCCCATTTACACGCCCATCGACCGCTTCAAACAGAAACTTCAGTATGTTGCTGTGCCTCGCAACCTTGATGCCTGTCTGAACGCTACGCGGGTTGCCGACTTTGTCGTTGTCCTCTTGTCGGCGCGTGAAGACGTTGACCATTTGGGTGAGCTGATGCTGCGCAGTGTCGAGAGTCAGGGTCTGTCAACTCTCTTTACGGCTGTCGACGGCTTGGAGGGCATCGAATCCGCCAAGCAGCGGACTGGTGTCCTCGCTTCACTAAAGTCTTATATTACACATTTCCACCCCGAGCAAGAAAAGATCTTTAGTCTTGACAGCCGCGTTGATTGTGCCAACCTCATGCGCTCGTTGTGCAACACTACACCCAAGGGCATCAAGTGGCGTGATGGGCGCAGCTGGATGCTTCTTGAAGACGTCCGCTTCCCCAGTACTGCTGATGGATTGACCGCCGTTACTGGTGTCATCCGCGGCAAAGGTCTACAGGCAGACCGTCTAGTCCAGGTTGGCGATTGGGGTACGTTCCAGATTGAGAAGATTATCCGGTCACCTCTAGCAAATCAGAAGCGCAAGGGCGTTGACGTTGTCGATGGCGAGGAGGAACTGTTGCAAATTGCGTCGGCTGAACGTGATACGCTAGAACAACTAGCTCCTGAAGAGGTGGCAATGGAGGATGATGTGGAAATGGAAGGCGAATTGGAGCAAAAGAAGGGTGTGCTACTTGACGACCACCACTACTTTTCGGAGGAGGAACAGGAGGCATACACCATCAAGAAGCGTGTGCCCAAAGGAACTTCCAAGTACCAGTCTGCATGGATCCTCGAGGACAACGCCGACGAAGATTCGGCATCAGATCTGGAGGACATGGACATTGAAAACGACGATGAAGATAGCGCTAGCGAATGCGAATCTGTAGCTGCCCCCGAAGATGGCCTCGAAGGCCGTGCCGAACCCGCCATGACTGAGGGCGCTCCCTCAGAATACCCCGGCGACGAAAACATGGAAGAGCCCTCTGAAGAACAAGACGCCGCCGAACTCGCCGCCTACCGCAAGCTCAAGAAAACCGAAGTCGAAGACGACAAGCAGTTCCCCGACGAAATCGAACTTGGCCCCCACGTCTCGGCCCGCGAACGTCTTGCCCGCTACCGTGGTCTCAAGTCCCTGCGCACCTCGGAGTGGGTGGAGGATGAAGACCGTGCGCACGAGCCCGAGGAGTGGCGGAGATTACTCCGGGTGTCAGATTACCAGGGGACACGCTCGCGGGTTGCGCGGGAGATGCTCGTTGGTGGTGTTGCCCCGGGGACGCGCGTGACCGTTTACCTCCGTGGTGAAGTGCCCGCTCACGTGCTTTCGGCGACTCCCGCGTCGCTGCAGCCGGTTACAATGGTTTCCCTGCTTCGCCACGAGCACAAGCAGACGGTCGTCAACATGATGATCAACCTGAGCTCCGACTACCCCGGGTCCATCAAGGCCAAAGATGAACTTATTTGCCAAATTGGTGCCCGCCGGTTCGTCATCAAGCCGTTGTTTTCACAGCCGGGAAATACACCCAACAATGTTCACAAGTACTCCCGGTATATACACCCGGGCCAGAGTGCGGTGGCAACCTTTATGGGGCCTGTCACCTGGGGGCCCGTCCCCGCCCTATTTTTCAAGAGAACCGATGGCACGGTTGCTGAAAGCGCGGAAATGGTCGGCTCCCCATCATCCGCTGGACTCACGCTCATCGCCACGGGAACAGCATTCCCACCGTCTACCAGCCGCGTCATTGCCAAGCGCGTCATCCTCACGGGCCACCCGTACCACATCCACAAGCGGGTCGTCACAATCCGGTACATGTTTTTCAGTAAGGAGGATGTGGACTGGTTCCAGGCATTGCCGCTGTGGACCAAGAGAGGACGGAGTGGTTTCATCAAGGAGACGCTAGGTACACATGGGTACTTTAAGGCAACGTTTGATGCCAAGATTAACCCGCAAGATTCGGTGGGTGTGAGTTTGTACAAGCGGGTATTCCCGAGGGCGGCGATTCCGTTGACGGGGCCGCTTTCGGGGCCGTTTTCGGGGGCTGCTGCTGCTGCTGCTGCTGCGGCTGGTGGTGTACAGGAAGAAGATGCCATGGAGATGTAAATATGGAAGGGGGGGGTCTTGTATAAAATGAAGAAAGGATACCACACGGGGTTTGGGACGGAAAGACAAAAGTTTGGGAAATGGGGGGCATCAAAAGATGGGATTTTCTTTCTCTGGGATTTTGGCTTTTATTTTACTCTGTGTCTATTTGCTAGTTGATTTGAGTCTTACTTCCTTGGTATTGCATTCTTCATGCAATATTCAATACATTTAGAGCCAAAAAGAAGCCCATTATTCCAATGTCACATCGTCAAGCTTGAGATAAAGAACCTATTTTGGTATGGAGTCACGTGAATTATTTCATCCCTAGCTAACCCTAACACACTATCTACTCGCTGGTAGTCGGAGTAGGACCTCCATTCTTCTGTGCGACTTCTTCAGCACCACTCGCCTTCCAGGCACTAAGGATCAAATTGACAATATCATCGACAGCAACATCCTTCTTCACCTGCGCAAAGATAGTCGGACCTCCTTCTCTCATCAACCGGGCATCCCTCTCCATGACACCCAAATCGGCACCCACAATCTCCGCCAGATCCGTCTTATTAACAATCAACAAATCACTCTGCGTGATGCCCGGGCCACCCTTGCGCGGAATCTTGTCACCTCCAGATACATCAATAACATAGATGATGTAATCCGCCAACTCCCGCGAATAGTTGGCCGCCAGGTTATCACCACCAGATTCAATCAGCAGCAGGTCGGTGCCGAATTCACCGTGTAGGTCCTCGAGGGCTCCGAGGTTTAGGGAGATGTCTTCGCGGACGGCGGCGTGCGGGCAGCCGCCGGTTTCGATGGCGCGGATGCGAGGGGCGGGGAGGGCGCCGTGGCGGGTGAGGAATTCGGCGTCTTCGCGGGTAAAGATGTCGTTTGTGACGGCGGCGATGTTGTATGTGGTGCGGAGTTTTTTGCAGAGGGCGAGCATGAGGGCGGTTTTACCGGAGCCGACGGGACTGTTGGTGGGGTGGGAAGGGAGGGAGGGAAGTTGCAGTTTAGCGGGATGTATCGGTAGGGGATGAGAGATGGAGATTGAGGGTGTGGACTTACCCGCCGATTCCAATGGTAAAGGCACGGTCGTTCCAGTTGCGGCCTTCGATGATGGGCATTTCGCGAGCGAGGTAGCTTCCGGGGCCGTCGAGGACTTCATGGGAATGGCCGTGCTCTTGGGTGTTGAAGCCGCCCTCGTGCGAGTGAGAGTGGCCGGTAGTAGCGTGATCGAGAGAGTGTGAGTGGGACATTTTTGGTTGAGTGAGTGTATAGAAGTGGAAATACCAGTCTTGACTTTGGAAAGAAGAAAAATAAAAATAAAGAAAAAAAAAGAAAAAAATAACTGTTCTTTTTTTGTAGTTGAAGCAAGGAATTGCTTGTTCAAGAAGAACAATAACTACAAGGAAGGAAGGAAGCTCTGGATTGTTATCGATTACTGATAACAAGTGATAACAAAAAAGGCAGCTTAAAATGGAAATAACCCCGCCTTTGCCCTTTGACTTCGGCTTATCTACAACGGAGCGGGGGTTCAGTCAACTTCAAAAAAGGCTACTTCAGATAATGCATACTCTTGAGTTGAAGTAAACTAGACTCTCTCCAATAGCAAGTTGACGGGTTGGTGGCCGAGTGGTTAAGGCGTTGTGTTCAAGGCATCACTTGAATCCCTTATGCCCGAAAAGGGTTCCACAATTCCGAAAGGATCGCGCGTTCGAATCGCGCCCAACTCAACTTTTTTTTTCAAATCGTTTGTAAGTGATATCCGAGATTTCGGTTCTTTTGGTATATAGTCTTGGCCCGTGGATACAATAAACCTCTTGATCCCTAATTACCTGAATCGGCTGTCTCCGTCTATATGTCTCCCATCCCATGTTGTCTCTTGTGAAACGTGACAACAATCACTTCTGATACAGATCTTCTTCTTCACATGATTCCATTACACTAAATCACAATCAGTCTCATCTAGCGCTTGGTTTGCCCTTTTTCTTTCGCTTCTGAAATCAATCGTCGCCAAACTCTTATTCTTTGCTTCCATATCCTTCTATTAGAGTTCCATGATAGAGTCACAGAGGAGGGCCTTCACTTATACGGCAAACATGCCGTCGCAGACTATATATAATGAACGGCCTCCATGATCATTCCTCTTCTCATCTTTCCCATCCATCTCATCCACTCGTTTCAATCATCACACTTTCTTCATCATCATGTCCTATCAAGTTTGGTCCCAGGGCTACGGATATCCTTATCCTACGTTCCCCCATACTCGCAACTGGAACTACACTACCACCAACCCTTACTATCCCTCAAGATATCCCATGGTCCCAGGCTATTCTCTTGGATATCCCTACTATCAACCCTCGAGAGCCCCCGTCATATCCAGCCTATGGTCTCCCGCCCCTTGGCCTACCCGTCAACCTCACCGCCTCTGGCCTGAATGGCACCAGAACCCAGCTCGCCCCTCTTCATCCACGACCACCAGTGCCTCCACCACTGCCACCTCTGGATCTTCCACCGCCTCTGCTTCAACAACTACAGCGACATCCAACTCCTCCTCCCCCACGACCACCACGACCACCTGCCCCATCTGTTCCCCATCCACCTACACCTGCACTTGTACTTGTCCCACCAGCTGCACCTGTGACACCCTCAGTACCGTGACCGTCTGCAGCTGTTCCTCCCTATCATCCACAACTGACTCCTCCACCAGCGAGTCTACAGCTCCATATGCCCCCCGCCGTCGCCAACGCTTGCCCCCTCTCCCAGGCATCCTCAACTACAACCCCCACCTCGTCACCATCCGCATCCGCCATGTCGACTACCTAGTTCTCCGCCCATTACTCCTCCGACACATGCCCCGCATCGAGCAACGCCAAGGCCGGCATGTCCAGTTACTAGATGCCCGTCAAGTCATCCCTGCGGACGTCATTCAATGGTTTCCCGCACACCTACGCCGTCCAGGGCCAGGCCTTGGCGCAGAGTTACTGGACACGGCACTGGGTGTTCTTGTTCGGCATTTAGAGGCCATTAGCCGGACCAACCGAGATCAACGGCTGATGGAGACTCTGGGGTGGCGCATCAGCGAGAGTCCACGGGTGGCACGCATGGCAAATTCGATGTTGGAGGTTGTGGTGGCGATGGCGTTGATCATGGACGGAGAACGAGGCGTGGGATGTTCAGAGGAGTTGGCAGAGGATATGGGAGATGTTATGGTTTGGTTGGGGAGAGTGGTTAGGAGGGTTTCGGGGCCTAAGAATGGGTTGATGGTGGAGTTGATGGTTTCTTTGGCGAGGGTTTTCCGGGGGACAAAGAAAGCGAAGTGGCAATTGAGGGGGTTATGGCAGCTGTTGGAAAGTGATGAGATTGACGAGATTCGGGAGGTTGTGGGGCGTTTGACTACTAGAAGACGGAACCCTGAAGATCCTATGATTTTGTTTCGGGAGGCATTGGCGGGTTTGCCTTAGTTGCAAGTAATGGATGTTAGTTGAGAGGGTTATGATTTGATTAAATAATAGGGTTATCAACATATTAACTTGTTACCATGCAACTTTTTTGCCATCCGATCTCACCATGAAGACAAACAAGGTAACAAACAACTGTATCAAACGGACTATTCTACGTGGCACTCTAAACTACTAATCACCTAGAATCAGCCCTTCCCGTTGGTGATTCAGGTATACCCACAAGTGAGACATTCTCCCAATTTTTGCAATTCAGTCACAGTCTGTGCATCTATTTGACCCTCTTTATGTGACCCCGTCACACAGCCTGTTGGCAGTGAGAAATTTAGGATATATTGATTGTGTGGGGGATATGTATGCGGTGCATGTGCGAGCATAATAATCCGTCGATGCAAGTGATAGTGACTCTTGGCTGGTGAAGTAGTTTTGGTTACGTGGATGGTTCGAATCTCACAGGATGGATATTGTACCGTTGCATAAAAAGGCTACGTATACAGATATATCAAAAAGGAATGGGTCGGAACATTAATGGTTGATATAAACCAGAGACACAACACCCAACTTTCGTTGGATGATTGTGGGACGTTTCTTGTTGTGTGATGTACCCAGACAAAATGCACTGTAATCTGTACCGTTGTCTTCTACAACTATCGATTAAAACCAAGAATATTATTCTTATTCTTGTTATTATGAGTTGGCGTTTGGTGTTGGTAAGGTCTGGTCGTTGGTTGACTTGGGAAGCTGAAGATCTAGAAACGGAAGGAAGCTTGAGTTTCTGAAGATCGACGGTAGGGAAGGTATCACAAGAGATGAAGTTGGGAAGTTGCCTTTTAGGGAAAGAAGAAAAAAAAAGAAAAAAGAAAAAAGAAAACGGCAATTGCCTTGGTTGAGTAAGACATCAAGATTGAATGAAGTAGGTAGTTGCAGTTTTCAAACGGCTATACATGTATATCAAGAGGTTTATCTCGATGACGATCTTCATCATTTCGCTTTTACAAACGAGACAACCGTTGGATTGAGTTGGTTGTTTTTATTTTATTTCGGTATCGCTATTTGATTGCAGAATGCAAGAAGGAGTCAATCAATTGCCTAATCCAGTCATTCCAGTTGATCCCTCTTCTTCTTGTTTCCTTTGTGTTGTTGGTGATGACGACTGATATCGATTCAAAGAAATACACATACACCTGCTTTGTTTATTAGTGGTTGTTCGAGGTTTCCCATCTTTCGGAAAGTCCTACGGGCTCACTTATAGCCAGCCCATCCATTACCCTGTAAACAGGAACCAAGAAATACGAACATCCAGAGGGGGGTCCATCTGTAAGTCTAGGCCTCCACCATCCCCTAAACTTCCTCTCCCGACCGCCTGTATTTCTCAAACCATGTCCACCTCGTCCGTTGCTGCCCCCTCTCCTACCGCTTCTGATACGCGCCGCAAATCCTGGGCTACACTTTCTCCCGCCGAACAGCACCAAGTCCAACTTGAACTTGTAGTCGAGAGAAAGAAAGACATCGTCATGGCGAGAAAGACGAAGAAGATTGGCTACCAGTTGCCAACCCCCCAGACCGCCGCTGTCGATCTATGGTTTCTATCGTCACACCACCTTTCACCCGTCCCGGGAAGCCGACGAAACTCCTGGCAGTCTGTTACCCCAAAATCTGCCACTTCCCGCTCCCGTGTCCCCTCCGTCGCCCGGCCCTCCGTCTCTGGATCCTCCGAACACCCATTAAACCAACTGCATCTTGTCAAGGAAGCTCCCGATGAAGAAGAGGTTGACTATTCTCATGGCGAAAAGGAGCTCGGGACTGTACTGCAGGGACCACCCATGCCCATACTTTTTGGGCAGCGGTGGGAGTTCAAGGGCGGTTAGCCGGGCGCTAATAGTAGTTGAAAAAGTGGTAATGGAGATGGCGGCAATAGCAATGGCAATGTCAGGGGCAGTGGCAGTGGCGGTGGCAGTGGCGGTGGACATGAAATCATACGAATAGCAGCAAGTCGAAGCAGCAGCACTGGCAGTCACCACCACACCACAACTACAAGGTTACCACACTCTTATACTTCCCATAGGGCTCCTCCTTCAAAGAAGACACCTTCAGAGACACCTTTGAAGGACCAAACCAGAGCTGCTAGCACACAGCCTTCTTATATTGCCCCTATCTCTGTCATCTCCAATGTTTTTGTTATTGTTGATGATGATATTTTAGTTCCAACTGCAGCAGTTGCCGCTTCAGGCGTTCCTGCCCAAAGCCCAGATCCCAGCGCCCAAGCTCCTTCTGTTTTCTCTCAGGGTCGGAAAAGCCAGGGCGTTCCTTCTATTTTTGTAGCTTCTGCCGCAGTTTCACCGTCGCCTTCTTTTTCCGACTTTTCTATTTCAACAATAACAACAACAACAACAACAACAACAACAACAACAACAACAACAACAACAACAACAACAGCAACAGCAGCCGGCGAAATCTATTTCTGCTGAGGTGAGATCACGAACTGCTAGTCAAGTCAAGTTTACCAAGAGGACTTCAATATCGATTCCTCCTCAGTTGCCTCCGACTGCTTCGTGTATTGGGATTTCTTCATCTTCTTCTTCATCATCGTCTACGTCTTCTCGCTCGTCATCATTAGTCTCGCGCAAAACAATCGCACTGGCCACGAAAACAACTCTAGCCCGAACTCCCCACCATCGCTCCATCGTCTCCATAGTCGCTCCCCCTTTTTTCAATCCCCCGCGACTAGCAAACTCCCTCTCCGAAAACCTACCGACCGCGCTCCCGCGTCTCCACCTCTTCCACCATGGCCTCCCTCCACGACACAGGCATGCCTTCTCCCGAGAGCCTCCCTCCCATGCGCCGGAAATCCCCCGAGCCCGAAACCATGTCTCTCCATGAAACTCAAACCCACCTCGAGGCCATCCCACGCCAACTCGAAATGCCCCTTCGCCAGCGCTCACCGCACTTTTCCGTTACTGGTGAGCCGATGTCCGCGAGACATCCGCCTGATGGATATTACACGGCCTATGCCCCTGGACCGGCGTCTCCGCATATAAGTCCTCTACCCGTGGGGTATGCGCCACCGCGTGTTGACGATCACGATTCACCAAATGAAGCAGTGGCAGCAGCTATTGCAGCGGGGACGGCGGCTGCGGCTGAGGATGCTAGAGTCCTTCACAGTCGACAGCCTTCGCCGGCGCAGCAGCAGCAGCAGCAGCCTCAAACACATCAGGGATACACGAGAGATGGCAACATTGAAAATCAGCAGCAGCAGCAGCAGCAGCAGCAGCAACAACAACATCAAGCACTGCACAACATGGCTGGCCCTAACGCGGCCCAGCAACAACCACAGCAGATCCACCCTGTGCGCAGTCAGTCGGGACACCAAAGGTCACACTCGCAAATGGTGGCGCACCATCCCCTCCAGATGTCCATGTCATCGCCACAACACGCCGTCTCAGCCGTGCCCCCACCGTCAGCTGCCCAGCCGATCATTGCCACCCAGAGTCATCGCGCCGAACCTTCCCCCGGACTTTCGCGTTCTTCCAACATCGATCCCATTCGTTCTATTGTTCAGAATACTGTGAACGGTATCAGTCAGTCTCCAACGCAGCAACAACCTTCCCAAACGCCCTTGCGCAGTATTCTCCACGACAACACACACACGCCACCACCCTCTTCGTTTGCCGGACCCGCGCCACCATTGTCTGCGTCTCGTCCACCAGTCGCCGCTGCCATGGCTTCTCATCGTCGCGATAGTTACGTGACCAACTCACCCAAGCCCATTGTGCCCGCGCCTCCTCCAGCTAAGAAGACGTCCAGTCTTATGTCCCTACTGAACGATGCGCCCCCTTCTCCGCCCAAGCCAGCGCCCGTCGTTGTAGCCGCTACTTCTGCTCGTCCGCAGTCGCATAGTCCTGCACCGTCCGTTGTCACGAACCGTACCAGCATGGCTCCGCCGACGGCAGGTGCGTCTTCACTTCATATGCGGACCGGGCCTGAGCCTTCTTTCTACTCTTCTCAAGCCCTAACCCCTAGTGCGGTGACATCGGGCATGAAGCCTAGTTCGTACTCTCCGTCTACTGTATCTCGACCGACTCATTCGGGCAGTGATTCTGGTGCTGCTCCGCAGTCTGATCGGGATTACTATCCTTTACGGACTTATTCTGTGGCTGGCTCTGTCCCTCCCCCCCATATGGCTCCTCCAACAACGCAGCATGGTCACGCCCAGCAGCACCCTAGCCAAATGTATCACTCTCACCCTGGCCACAGCCACAGTCATTCCATGACACATGCCCACCCCAGCCACTCGCATCAGCACTCGCAGTCTTACCAGCCGCCGTACCAATCACATTACCAG
This sequence comes from Bretziella fagacearum, assembly GCA_002018255.1. Classification (NCBI taxonomy): domain Eukaryota; kingdom Fungi; phylum Ascomycota; class Sordariomycetes; order Microascales; family Ceratocystidaceae; genus Bretziella; species Bretziella fagacearum. The sequence goes on along the minus strand of MKGJ01000235.1, from coordinate 21,673 downwards.
TCTAATCTGCCTCCGGCCCCGCACGGCTATGGCCATCCGCAACAACAAGCCGCTCCCCAGGCACCGTCGTCTGCGGCTTATCCGAGCCAGCCGTCTTACCAGACCATGTACAGTAATCAGCCGCCACCTCCTAGTGCGCATGGCTCGCCACCCTCGCAGTACACTATGCACCCACGTGGCGGCCGGGAGGTTATCCAGCCGCAGTCTGTCCCGCCCCGTGATCACCGCGACCCTAGAGACCTTCGTGATCCCCGTGATCCCCGTGACCCTCGCGACCGGGATCCTCGTGATGCTTGGTCTTCCAAGGCACCTGTTTCTCAGCCCCCTCATGCTTCATATGGAAACTCGCCGGCGCCTCCGCCAATTGCGGGTGGTCCCTCAGCTCCTTTGAGATCCTCAGCTGCTCCGGCTCCTCGTTGGGCTCCTGCTGGTCCTAGTAAGCGTAGTTCTGGAACTTGGGACTCTGCAAGTGGCAGTTGGGGGCCGACTGACGGCGCAGTTGATTCTGGTAGCACGGTCCCGCCTTCGGTTGTTCCTGCCCCTGCCCCGCCATCTGCCTCCAATGCCTACCGCGATGACCGTTATATGACTTCTCGGTACTCGGCGCCTGCTCCTGGACCCCCTGCCGCCTATGGTGGCCATCACAGCTCGTATGCTACGGCTCCTCCCCCTGGACCTGGACCCCGGGATCCTCGCGACCGTGAGCCATTGCCGCCGTCAAGAGCGTATCCACCACCTTCTAGTCTGTACGACCGGGCACCTCCGCCTGCGGGAGCTCCAGCCTATGGCGAACGTGGGCCGTATGACCCTCGGGAGCAGATGATGACTCAGCAGCAACAACAGCAGCAGCAGCAGCAAGCGATGGCGCAGCAGAGGGCCATGTATGATCAGAGAGGTCCTCCTCGTGGTGGCTACCAGGCGCCTTAGGGAATTTTGGTATGACTGATAGTGCTTGGTGGGATAGCAAATGCAAGGAAAGGATTGGGTTATGATTGGAATGGGGGGCTATGGGAGCATGTGATTTTGGGATATCTTCACTCTTCTATGTAACTTGGTTTTTGTCTATTTCTTTTTGCTTCGTTGTTCAGTGTGCTCTTTGGCTTCACACAACTACATGTTGTCCGGTGGGCGGTTGGAAATTGCTTTGTGTTTTGATTTGTGCTTTGTTTGTATTCTTAGGATTTTCTTTTTTAGATGGTTGGTGATTAGGCCAACCAATGTTAACGAGATTAATCATGTGAATCTTATCATTTTTTCTTTTTGTGGGAATGTGAAGATGTTGGATTAGCAATAGGAGATAAGAGAAGGTGACACCAGAGTCCATAAAGAACCTTTTTTTTTTAGCAAATGATAATGTCGTTAAATGTGGAGCACAGTTAGTACCAGTCAAACATATTTATAAGCATATCCCTATATTAACGCCCACCAACAACTTCAATCGCTCTATGAAAAGTAAAAGGTTTCCCGCAACTACCATCCGTCTTAGATTGCCAACGTCTGAATCCCCCATATCATTCATCCAACTGCACGGTACTAAATCTACTCGGCTGCTGCCCGCGCCAACGCCTCGTGAAGATGCGGCGGGAACCGATACTTGAGCTGACTTGTGTAAGTCGTCAGATCCAAAGTCATTGACCGCAGTTGCTCCACCACCATGTGCCGGGTGCCCTCGTTGCCGCTGAACTGGCCGTGCTGGAGCATGTCGCGCTGTCTAGTGCAGCAGACGACAGCCCAGGTGATGAGGCCAGGGATGTTCGCGGCCACAGCTTGGTGTAGGCTAGTGAACTTGGTGGCAGCGTGACGAATCTTGGTAGGGTCGCCGCGAGCATCGAGGGGAAGAAGATCCAGGCCACGAATACGCTAAAAGTGGAATACGTTAGTATCATGTATCTTTTAATATGCAAAGTAAAAGTCTTTATGGGGCAACTTACATCGAGGGACTCGGCCCATTGTCCATGCTCAACCAGTGTCTTGATCTCGCTCATCTCTAGTAGAAGCTGGCAAGCAGACAGGTTGGTTTCTTTAATGTGACGGTGGAACATGGCATCACGCTCGTACATGGCCATCATAGCCTTGGCCAGCTCAACCGGATCGTCAATCGATGCCAAGCTGAGGCTGACCGGCTGTCCAGTCGCATCAACCATGCGCTGCTTCACCGGTGCCAGAAGCTCGGGGTTCTCGCCAATATCAAGTGCCACAGCCTCAGACAACGACCGCGCGACAATCGAGACGACAGTATCGTACTCGCCCGCCAAGTGATACAGCAGCACAGAGTCCGTGATGCGGCCAGCCTCATCAGCAAACGCAGCCGCTTGCAAAGTCACAGCAGTAATGAAATCGTCCTCGTCGTCAAGGCCAATAAGAGCGCCACGCTGTTCAATCATACCCAGCAGACGCTGACCATCAGGACGAATGTCACCAATGAGCGAAGAGAACTCGCGCGTCTCCAGAACCAGCTCGCGAAGGGCCTCGTGGCAGAGGTTAGCGTGACGACGGCCAGCCTCGCCAGCAAGGTCAGCATTAAGAGCCAGAAGAGTCATGTAGTCAACAGCCGACTCAACATCAGCCGCACGGAAGTCACGAGTGTAGTATCCAACCATACGACCAAAGTTGATAAGAGGCAGACCACGAGTGTTGGTGCTCCGAAGCTCATTGTCCGCCGTTAGCGGATCGCTCGGCCGCAGCAAGCCGTAAAAGGTCAGAGCAATCGCAAAGTGGACCGCATCGACGTAGGCGAAGCTGTAGAGATACGCGATAGCATCCTCGTAAAGACCGCACAGAATTTGGAGGTAGAAGAACATGCCGAAACTGCCGTTGGCCGCCGAATCATCCACGGGCGATTTGGGGAAGTGCTTAGCGCCGATATCACGGATAGATGCCTGGACTTCAACAAGGCCAAAAGTCTCCGACGCAAGCTCCGTCGACCGCTCAGCCTCACGTGCCAGATTGAACTGCAACCAGACCCAGTCGTGAACATCAGTGTTGAGTCCATCCAGACTACGGTTACCGAGCTCGCACCGTCCAATAATCTTGTAACATGCCATACGGAAGGGATCGATCGAGTGTTCCGGCGCATTACGGGCTCGCTGGGTATACTCACTGACACAACGCTCCTGCAACTGGCGCTTCAATCTGCGATCTTCGCTTGAAGCGTAACCGTTGAGGTATGTTGAGAACATGCGATCGATGCCACGAAAATGGCCCAGGTTATCGTTGACATACTTGGCTGCCTCCATAACATGACCGGACCGCAAAAGATAAAAGACAACCGCCCACACGTATTCGCCGCCGACTTGTTGAAGCTCCGTGTTGTCAGGTACCAGATCCTTGCGGGCATTCCGTAGACGGATGTAGGCCCGGATTTTGCTGATGATATCGGGTCGACCGCCAAGGTTAGCCTCGTGAGGATGCTTAGCGATAAGACCCTCGATTTCACGAAGGAATTGTCGCTCCAAGAATGTGTTTGCGCCCTTCAGAATTGCTTTGCGCATCTCAATAGAATCCGAAGAATTAGGGTTCTCATCCAGATACATCTTGGCAAACTGTCTCTCGTACGCCGTCGCGCCGTTGAGCGAGGACTCAGCCTCTGGGTCCTCACCAACAACATCCATCACCGCACGGTAAGCCTCAGCCACATGGTTCGCATGCGGCTCGACCGACTTGCTCTGGAGATCACCCAACTGCGCAAGGATAGGGAATGCCCGCTTAGAGAGTCTGTACCCGTTGAGCATGATGATCTGCTTAGCCAGCTTGACCTGTCGCTCACGCAGAGACCGCATATCGCCTATGTGACCACCACCGAGAGACGCCGTCGATCCATCCTTGGCCCGCTCCATGTCGGAAAACTCATGTCTGTGAGAACCAATGCGCGAGGGAGTGCCGATGACCGACCGGCCCAGGCTAGGACCACCCAGAACGGAAGCGCGGTTAGCACCACCGGCCCGAGAAGCAGCAGGGCCAGTAGGGGCAGCTTTGCTGCGGCGTGAGCGACCAAACCGGCCGGCGCCAGCCTCCTTGGCTGCATCATCTTGCTGAGCATCCTCACGGAGACGGATACCAAAGTGTTCGTAAATCTTCCTGCGCTGTGCCGTCCACTCTAGCGCCATGTTGTCCTCTAGGAACTCATCAAACGCACGCGCAGAGCGCTCAAGACCATCACTAATCATACCAAGAGTAGTCTTGCTCTGCAAATTGGACAGGTAAGTCTCAACATCGATATCAACAGCGCTACCAGCACCAACAGTACCAGCCGTACGCGACGCCGGAGTAGGGCCCAGGGCACCAAGATCCTTATCGGCCCGGTTAGGATCAACACCCGACGCGTTGAGCAAGTAAATTGCCCGACCATCAATGGCAGTTTGCGCATCACCGGGGCCAAGCTTCTTCAAGCGTTGGCGAATATCGCCTAGACCCAGTTGCAGAGAAGGCAGATTGTCGACAGCGTTCTCGCCGACGGGAGGCTGCTGCTTGCGGGTAGAGGCCAAAAGGCTGTCAAAGTAAGCGCCGGCAGGCTTTGAGTCAGTTTGAACAGACGGAGCGGGGACGGCAGTGCTGGCGGCAAGGGCAGAGAGACCAAGACTAGTAGGAGCGGCAGAAGCAGCAGCAGCAGCAGCAGCAGGGGCAGTAAAAGAGGAAGCGCCGAAGAGACTGGCGCCACCAAGAGATGGGGCAGCGGTAGAATTAGGAGCAGGCGTAGTAGTAGTGGTCGATCCAAACAAAGAAGGTCTAGCAGTAGTAGCACCACCGCCAAAGAGGCCGGTGCCGGTATTGGCAGCAGGGGCCGCAGCCGGAGCCGCAACTGCACCACCAAAAAGCGAGTTCGCGGGCTTCGCAGCTCCCAGAGAATCGCCAAACATCGAAGTGCCGGTACCAGCAGCAGCAGCAGTCGCCGGGGTCACCGTCGCGGTGGAAGTGCCAAACATGCTAGGCTGGACGGTAGCAGTAGAGCTACCGAAGAGACCACTGGATGTGGAGGCGTTGGTGGCGGGAGTCGAGGAGGGCGCAGTCGAGGAGCCGAAGAGACTAGAACCGGGAGGGGCAGCGGTCGAAGTGGTGGAGTTTCCAAAGAGGCTGTTGCCGGGAGGGGCGGCGGTCGACGAGGCCGTGCTGGCTGCGAAGAGACTGCCGAAGTTGGGCTTTTGGCCGAACATGATGAATGGATGGCCCGAGTTATGGATCAATATTCAAAGATTTTGTTTTTGTCGGGGTTTTTTTTATATCGGGATGGGATGCAACGGTGGGAAACACGTCGTTTCGTGCTTTCAAGGAAGCGGGAGATGGACGAGGCTGAAAAAAGACAAGGCTGTTAGAAAAAAAATTATTGGAAAGTATCATCATGGTGCTTGCTTGTTTTGTTTGTCACTTGCCTAATCACAGTTTCTGATTGCAAGAAAAAAAAAAACAAGTAATTACTGTGTAAATCGCCAAAAACAAAACAAAACAAAAAAAAAAAAAAGGTCCCGGCAATTAACCTGAAGTCGGTTCAATCTCTATCTAATAGAGATCAATGTGATGAAGGGGGATTGTATTTTAACAATCAAACCCAAGTTTGTTGCTTGATACACACAAAGTAATTATCTTGGGAAGGTATAAATTTTTTTTTTCTTCCCTTTTTAGTGATTTCCTTTGGATAGCCTGTTGACAGCGCTTTCTCTTTTGCGTTCCTTCCTTCCAAGAAACGCGCTGTACAAAGCACACTGCTACCTAGAGCTATAATAGGGTTACTAATGTTTTTAGGGTTGGTATATCGCATAATCAATGTCTGATATATTTCCGTTAATTGTACAATTATATTTCAAAAATTATAATTGAATAATATTGCATCTCTTAGTGGCCGTACTCGGCTAGCCACAGATCAACTGCTGCATCTACCTGCTTCCGGTAACTCTGCTGTCTCGCCACCAGATCCAAGAACACTGCATACTTGGCATCCAGTAGCAACTTCTGCCCCTCATCATCATCTGGCATCACTGTCTTGCCCGGTCTGCTCATCTGCTTCATAATTATCCACAGAGACTCTGTAACTCCATTCTCATCGGCACTAGCAGCCTTGGCGCCTAGCATAGCGGCACCATGAACGACAGCGGCGTTGACGTACTTGGGGATAACCACGGGTGCATTGCACACCGTCGCCAACAAATTCATCAATATAGGGTTCTGACACTGACTACCCGACATATAGATGCTGGAAATCTGGTGACCGGACTTGTTCATGGCCGTAATAATCTGTCGAGTCTGCATGGCGATGAACTCCATGGTAGCATAGTACTGAAGAGCCAGAGCATCAACACTCTTGTCACTGCTCATTCCAACCATGACACCCCGCATCGTAGCATCCGCCACGGGTGACCGATTACCCCACAAATCTCCGTAGAAGAAAATGTGTCTTGCCAGATATGAAATCGACGGCGCACCCTGGCGATCCTCCATACGACCAAGCCACCCGTTGAGGAAGTCATAAATGTTGGCTCCATCTGCCAACTCTTGAGCCTCAGTATACGCCGGGTGTGTCTCCACTATATGCTTGATCAGCTCCCCCGTCGCCGACTGACCACCTTCTGCCATCCAATATCCCGGAATCAACACATCCCGGTACGGCCCCCAGACACCATCAACAAATACCGCTTCCTTGGACATGGCCAGATGGCAAGTGGATGTCCCAGCAACAGCGGCAAGACGAGTGAAGGCAGTCGTAATGTCATCGCTGCCGTCAGCCTCGGCTTCCGCGTCGTTTAATGGAGCATCAAGCGGAGCACCGACGGTTCCGATCCAACCGGCATAGGCATCGATGACGCCACTGCCAACGGCGATTCCAGCTGGGAGACCTAGTTGTCCGGCTGCTTTTTTGCTCAGATGGCCGACGAGTTCGCCAGCACTCATAAAGGTTCCATTCTGTTGTTCTTATAGTTAGTCATTGTAATGGCCATCGGCTCTTGATAGTGAGAGGTAAACATACAGATCCATAAACACCGCCGATGCGTACAAAGTCATTTTCAATCAAGTCCTCAAGACCAATTGTCTTGTAAAAGTCTTCCTGCCAACCCTTGACACTCCCGTCAACACCTACCGGCACATATCCTTGTTTACAAACCGCACTGCAGAAACTCCGGGTCTCTAGTCCCGTGGCCATGTGCGTCAAAGCATCCGCTAAATCATAAAACTTACTACGCTGGAACAACTCCTTTGGCATATGATTCTTCAACCACAAAACCTTGGGAATCTCCATCTCAATACTCATCCGCCCCCCCACGTACTTTAGCAACGAATGTCCCGTCTCATTAATCTCCTTGGTTTCCTTTTCCGGCCGATGATCCAACCACAAGATAACATTCCTCTCGTCCTTATCCAGTTTAAAGTCTGGCCCCGTGACCGCCACCGGCTCATCCGTATCATGCGTAAACACTACCAAAGAGCACGTGGCATCAAACCCTAGGCCCTTCACGGCACTGGGTTCGACATCTGACTGTCGGAGCACCCGCTGGACACAGTCGCAAATGGCCGCCCAGATATCGGTAGTGGACTGCTCATAGAAGCCGGTTTGGGGCTGCCACATTTTGATGGGCTTGGAAGCGAGGGCGACGATTTTGCCGGTGGAGTTCACGAGACAAGCACGGGCGCTGCCGGTGCCGACATCGATGCCGATGTAGTGGTTCTGTTGGAGTAGTTAGTAAAAGGATGAGTTTGCTTGGATAGTTGCATGGTTGAGATGTGCGAATGAAGGAGGGGTAGAGCTGAGAGAAAGATGGTGGCGAGTAGTACCTGTTGTGTACTGGTCATGTGTCAGTAACTGTGGCTCAGCAAAAATGCATTGAGCCGTGTGTCAAGTCAAGCAATTTGTTAATACAAAACTTACCTCATATCAACAATGTTATTGCATTCAAAAGGACTAAAAGCCAATTCTCTCGACTCGAATAAAACTGATCGTGAAAGCAAAAAGAAAATGATTAGGAATTCCTGCTTCCCCCCTTTGCCTTTTTAAATACCACCAAACTCAACCAAAGAAAGAAAGGAAGGTACCTACGTACACTCGTAATCTTCCAACCGTAACTTCCATTTAAATCCAGCTCGCCCAAACAGAAGAAGCCCAGGACAGAAGGAGCGAACAGGGAAGGAACATGGGATCCACCACAAGATATCTGGGGAAGCTTCCTTTGAGCTTCAGTTACAGTTCAATGCCCAACCCATCAGCTTCATGATAATAACAATTCAAATTTTACACGCCTCAACTGACGGATGTCTCTTTTCCCATTCTCATCTCTAATTTTCTACTGGTTCTAGAGGATAGATATTTCAGGTCACTACTATTTCCGCTCCCATCATCGTGAGCGGCGGTAGTCAAATGCGGTAGTCCCGATGAGGGGTTTGCCCTGGACGGGGGGGCTTACATACACGATATGTAGTGGGTGGATGGATGGAGTATAGGAGTAGGTCACGGGACCTTTTACGTTTGGAGTAAATTCTTTCACATGATAGGCCTGAAATTCTACGAGTGATTTTCCTATCAACTGCGTCGATACAGTTGACAGTTGATGATAGACTAGCAATGTCAACTCACATCAAACTTGTCAAACTTTCACCGCCTTTCCCACGTCTCTTGTCTTGTCTAATCTCTGCCTCTCTCAACAATTCCCTGGGACCGATGGTGTAGTTGGTTATCACGTTTGTCTAACAGTAATTTAAGTTGCTTGGACACAAAAGGTCGGCGGTTCAAGTCCGCCTCGGTTCATCTTTTTAGTCACTCCTTTCAAAATTACTATCTATTTAGATACTTCAAAACAAATAAAACATCATCTATAATTTTTTTTTTTTAGCTGTGCCAACATTCATCATGTTGCTCCATAGCCTGGATAATAATAAAATCCATACCAGCCCTCTCTATATCCTGGGTATCATATCAAAAATGAACCAATACAACAAAGAATAAATAAGAAACAAAGAAACAAGAAAAGTGTACCAGAAACATGGCAATATCACCGACTGCTATACTAGCCGGCCCTCTAAAGATATGACGATATGGAAAGTATAACAAAAGCAAGAAAAGAAAAAGAAAAAGAAAAAAGAAAAAGAAAAAGAAAAAANAAAAAAAAAAAAAAAAAAAAAAAAAAAAAAAAAAAAAAAGGAACCAAACACCCGCGCTACCATGAAGATGAGAAGAAGAAAGCAACAACAATCATGCCAAGCCTTCAGATATTATAAAGCCAGCATCAAGCCGCCTTTATACAAAAGTCAAGCAACAAAAAGAAATACACCACCACTTTCTATTCCAATCGCAATAGCCTCTTCGAGTTTTCATACACAACCCATGTGATACTCAATGCCGGCACCACCTTCAACAGGTTTGGCGTCAGCCCCTTGTACAACCCGCGAACACCCTCACCCTGTATCGTCTTGGCCGCCACATCCCAGATGCCCGTATATGTTGCCTGGTGCATATGCGTACCTTGCGTCTGCAGACGTGTCCGTAGTACGTTGAGTGGGTAGACGACGGTGGCACCAAAGGCACCAGAGCTGGCACCAATCATGCCAGTGACGATGTTGCCGGGTTCGATTTCGGAGTCGGGGACGCCCGTGCGCTTAGACATGTATGTCTTGTACTGCTTTTTGAGGAACTCAAAGGTTGACATGTCAATGGCGGAGTACGGGAACATGCCGACCAGGCCCATGGTCACACCACGGTAGGCCGAGCGCACACCGCCTGTTTGGTACATGCGCTTAGCGGTCGCGAAAAGAAGGGCATTCCCAGTAAGACCGCCTTTGACAGTCTCGCATTGGAGGCTACATGATAGTGTTAGTTAGTGCCTCAACATAACACAACATGATGGCTATCAGTCCCCATGACTTACCGGAACTTAAGAGTGTCGAGCGGGTACACACAGAACTGCGCAACAATACCAGCCATACCTCCCACCAAAAATCTCGATGTTGATGACAAGCTCTTGGTGTCATTGTGTCCCTCAAAGCTTGCCATGGCTCTCTTTGCGGCTTCGTATGTCCCGAACTATAGACAGAGTTAGCTTAAAACACTCTTATGAAACTAAACAATCAAGTCCGACATACCTTGATTGCCGTTTCAGGCATAATCTTGACCACATTCAGCCCGTTTCCAGCAAAGAAACTCCGCATAGCACCTTGTGACCAAATGTCATACACAGCCCGACGAATAGGAATCATCGAGTTGCTAAATGCCTTGAAGGGCTTGCCCATCCTTATCGCACCCATAACAGAATCTGTGCCTGTCGTTACAGTAGTATTCACAAGCAAGTACACCTTTAAACGATCCAGCGGGGCTGTAGCCGTCCTTGACACACCGCCAGCGATAGCGCCGGCTAGGAAATATCCTGTGTCCGGGATTAGCCCAGCAAGTTTGCTCCTGAGTGAAGTGGGTTCTAGCTCCTCGTCCTCAAACTCCTCATAGGCCTCAAGCAGCACTGTGTTTTGCGGCGTCTGGATAGCGCCGTCGGTAACCGCCAGTTTGCTACTGATGCTGCTGCTGCTGCTGCTGCTGCTGCTGCTGCTGCTGCTGCTGCTGCCAGCCTCGCCACTCGCTGCCAACTTTTGGGCGGCCAGCATTTTAGGGTTATCCTCGCCATTGGTGAAATCTCGTTTTCGTCTGGTGGTTGACTGTGTGCCGGGTTTTGATATTGACTGTGCCGAAATTGCGCCCTGGGTGCTATTTGTGGCAGTAGTAGAACCAGCTTTTACGGCCACATCAGTAGCAACCCCCTCTTGTTTTTGCTGGGCTTTTTGGATCTTTTCTGCATCTCCTGGGGCTGCGATTCTAACAATGGAACCAAACAGAAGATGAAGAAGTGAGCCGCCCTTTGAGGTGTGGTGAAGTGTCTCGTCACTAACAAGAGAATCACCCTCCGAATTAAGCGTCACTATAGATGACCAAAACGAGAGTACGGCGTGAAGTGAAGTAGTGTTCGAATCGTCAGTAGGCGGCATGAAGATCAGATAGTCTCTGTAGGGGGAGTGAAAGCTTTAATGTTAGTATGCTGTTTTCAGGTGAGTGTCCTACGCCCTGCAGTATCACATGCCAGTTTTGGCATATGCACGACCCTTTGATGTTCCGCGCCCTGTAAAGCGCGCAACGCCATCTATAATGAAATTAAAGAAAAGGAAAAAAAAATAAAAAAAATAAAAGAAAAGTAAAAAAGAGAAAAAACGCACCTCCATTCGCGGTAGCTGATGAATCCATCACCGTCACTATCAACATGTCTAAAGAAGTCCTGGAAGCGGTCTTTCGGGATCGAGATTTTGGCACGGTTAAAAGCCTGCTGCATCTGCGCTTTATCGACACGTCCGTCATGGTCGGTATCGATCGATTGGAACAAGTCCCACAGCTGAGCCTCGGTTTGTCGCACGAGTTTTTCAAATTCTACAAATTACAGTAGTACAGGTTAGTAATTGTAACTGAGATTGGTTTCAGACCGATGTGGAAGCAGAGAGTCTTGAAGGCGGATGATTGGTTCTGTAAGTGGAGGAGGTGGCATATTTCCGAATCGTAATAATCGTGTTGCTGTGTTTGAGGGCGGCAACCAGAGGAGGGGGGGGATGAAGCTCACCGGCAAACTGAATCTTACCGTCCCCATTGGAGTCGGCTTCTTGTATCATTTGTCTGAGGAGGGAATCAGCATTCTTCATAGCTGTAGGGGTAATACTTGTTAGTCATTGTTCTGCACAACTTTGACGTGCACAATTGCATGAACCGTGTAGGAGAGGTTTCTCCGTCATATCAGAGATCGATGGGTACAGTACTCACGGTGGTCGATTCTCTCAAGGCCGCGCTGCAGACCCTTCAAGTCTAGCTCCCCAGTGCCTTGCGCGTCCAGGCGCGACCATAACTGTTTCGTTCTCGCATCGAGCTGATACTCATGCGAGTGTGTATTCTGGGAAAGCCCAGAGACGGCCATGACGACATCCAGCGGCGCTCAAGAGGCCGGAGTGCGTGTTGTAGGTATAAAAAGAATCAGGGTGCGACGAGCGCGAAAAGCGGGTATCAAGAGAATTGGTCGTCGGCAGCGAATTAGAGGCGGGGTGTGATATAGAAATGCGCATCGGTTTTTGGGGAGGGGCGGAGATGCGGAATTGGGCGGTTAATATGTCGTCTGCTAGGGAATTCGTTCAGGCGACAGTGGAAAAGAATCAGATCGCGGTTGAGGAAGCGTGGAAACGATGACGACACTGCAGGATATGGGGCAGCGGAGTTGCGAGGTGGATATGGATATGGATATGGGTGTCGACTCTGGACCTGTTTTTTTTTTTTTTTCCCTTCGGTATGGTATGGTTGGATTCGCGAGGGGCCCAAGGCCTGATTGATTTTCGTCTGGTTCAGGCGGTCGGTTCGCACAATGGGGTAGGGAGCACTGAGAGAAGGCGAAACCGAAACACGGGATGGTCACAGATTGGATGGGCGGTCGACTGTTGTAATGGGGAGGCCAGATATAGTGTTGGTTTGGTTGTTGACAACCCCGGGATAGTTCAATTGAGCAGGAGATTGAAAGTTCCCGGGAGAAGACGGAATCAATACTGTTCACGATAGCCCTAAAGAGTTTGAAGTTGAAGAGAGATAAGAAGAAATAAAAAAGTAATGAAAAAAAAAATAAAAAAAAAAGGTAAATTATGGATGACTGATGACGTCTTGATTAGATTTCGTTCTGATCGGCCAAAAAATTGGCACCAGCGCAATATTTTGGTTGGTAGGTTTTTTAAACTAGCTAGACGCCATTAATTCAATCAATGTATACTCTTCAAATCCGCTTGTAGTTAAATCTGAAGCTCAAGAGCTTACTACTGGCCTTCCAAAAGTGACGACAATTGAAGCTTCGGCCCGTTCTCCAACGAATAGCGTCAAAGATCCAGTCAGCCTTGTTGTTCCGCTTTCGCTTTAGCCCACTTAAGAAATCGCAAAAAGCGAAGAGAGAGGGGAAAAAATAAATCTGCACGTTAGTAACTTAAGAAGCTACCTAGGAATCGCTACAGCGTACCCTATTTCGTGGATCTAAGGAAGTTGAGGGAAAGAGCTCCAGGCTTCAGGTCCACTTATGAGTGTCACGATTTGGATTTGCGCGATGATGATTGGTTGAATCGCTCAGATATTCTTTTCAAGGAATCATTTTCCGTGACTTTTCTCGATAAGAATATTTTGATATTTGAGAATAGACCTATAAAAGACGGAATTCGTCATCGTCAAAATCAACTCTTTACCGATAAATGCGATATGCAAGAATAGAATTGATACTTGCAGATTGGAACACGACATTTTCAATGTACCAACAGACATATTTCCAAAAAATAAAAAATAAAAAATAAAAAAAAAACCCAGATCAAGATCCTTAGCTCATATGGACAAAGGAAAAAATTAAAAAAAAAAAAAAAAGGATTCAAATCTCGCTACTCAAGTTCCCCAAAAAAGAAAAAAGAAGAATTCCCAAACGAACAAAAATTACCAAAGCGACTCGGCACTTAAAATATGCTCCACTTTCTGCCGTCTGTCCGATGTGGCTGATACTCACTCATATTGACGCCACATTTGCGGCGTTTCTGAATGTTGTAGTGGTAGCGGGAAGTTTGTGTGACATTGAGAAGTTTGATTATCGGGCGCAGCCTTGTCGTTATCGCGGTCGAGGCTGAGCTTTTGCGACGACATCTCATGAGATTGGAGACACGGAGGTGCATATATATACTTGTACATTCATTTTCAACCTAGATATCCCGCGACGCATTATAATTGGTAGTACTTGCTTGTGTGTCCTCGTTTTTTTTTTTTTCTAATATACCTATTATCTTCACAATTACACATCAATTCTTATATACGCCAGGACCGATAGCATCATGTCTGCCAATTACTGGGACTCCACTCACCGGCGGAATTGGCACTATACAAAAGATCAGCTGGCCACTATGCGCCAAACACTTGAGGAAAAGAATGCCGACCTCATCCAAATGTATCCTCTCCAACAACAACGCTATCTCTACATCTATTTCAACACCCGTAAGCGCCTTTTCCTTTTTTCAATGACATCATACCTAGCTCTAACTTCCCGCCTCCCCTCACCAGAAATAAACCGCCTCAGCAAACGCCTCCAAATTCGCCAACAAGCCATCTCCACCGCTCAAGTCTACATCAAACGCTACTACACCCGGGTAGAAATCCGCCACACCAACCCCTACCTCGTCGTCGCCGCTGCCGTCTACCTCGCTTGCAAAGTCGAAGAATGCCCCCAACACATCCGCTTCCTTGTCGCCGAGGCCAAGAGTCTCTGGCAAGATGTCGTCACCATTGATACCGGCCGCCTCGGCGAATGTGAATTCGCCCTCATTTCCGAAATGAGCTCCCAACTGATTGTCCATCAGCCGTACAGGACCTTGCAGGCACTCCAGAGTGATCTTACGTTGACACAGGATGATGTCACGCTTGCTTGGTCTCTGATAAATGATTCATTCATGACGGATTTACCATTATTAGCAGACCCACATATCATTGCGTTGACGGCAATCATGTTGTCGCTTGTTCTTCGTCCCATACCACCAAGCCATGCGCAGGCTACGACTCCACCCGCTCAAGTTAACGTTGCCAACATGGCAAGCGCTCAAGCGCAGATTGCTCAAGCGGCACAAGCGCAGGCGGAGAATCTCGCGAATGCTGCCGCGGCCGCGGTGCCAAAGAAGAACATGCGGTTTACACGAGTACAGCAGTACACGATTTGGTTGGCGGAGAGTAATGTGGATATTGCGGCGATTGTGGATTGTACGCAGGAGATGGTATATTTCTACGAGATGCAGGAGCAGTATAACGACAAGATGACTAAGGAGCAGATTAATCGGTTTATCAAGGCTCGTAGCTTGGATAAATAAGGGTTGTAATTTATATTGTCTTTTGGTTTGGAGTTGGGGTTTATATGTCATATTTAAAATATTGGTTCTCGGTTTTAAACTTTTCATTTTGTTGTTTACTTTTATTTTTGATCATCTCAAATACCAGAGAGGTAGGAGGTACCTATACATTCAAATGCTAACCGTTGGACTCTCGATTCAGCACGTATATTTTTACACAGTTCATTCATTCATGAGATCTTTGTCCCAGTCCCAGTCCCATTTAACCCAACCAACCAAGTCGCGCTGGTTTTTTTTTTAATTTTTTTTTTTTTTTTGGTTTCAAACGCTTGTTCGTCTCTTTGGGTATCCTTCGAATTGATTCCTCATGCATCATGTTGTTCCCAAAACATTTACTTTTTTATTTCATCAACGAAGCCCAGAACTCCATCATCTTGTCCGCAATCTCAGCACCCCGGGTAATGGCAATCTCGTGATCACCCTTAATCATGACCGTCTCCATACTCTCCTCGCCCAACGTCTTCTTCGCGTCCGCTAGCATCTCATCCTTGTCAATCATGTTGTCGTTGTCTGCCAGAACCACCAAGATCTTACCACCGGGTAGACCCGGTACAGAAGGATCCGCTCTCCGTTCCGCCAAAACGCTCTTCAACCCGTGCCACGAACCACCAGGCTTACCCTGGTCGCAAACGGGAGCCTTACGCAGAGTTCCCAGGTAAGCAGGAATGAAGCCAGCGTGTTGACTCAGCTGGTGCCAGATAGTATCACCAACCTGGCGCTTCTCGCTGTGCACAGGCGATAGTACAACACGGTCAAAGTCGGTAGTAGCCTCCTGAGCCAACATGGGACGCTCAGAACCATCAGTAGGCAAAACATGGTCCCAGGGCGTCAGAACCTTGCGCATCAACCAGTGCACAAATGATTCGGGAAGGACACCCTCAGCGAGGAGCAGACGGTCGACAAAGCCAAAGTGCGAAGGGCGCACGAGGCCACCGGGGGTCAAGAGGACGAGTGACTTGAGGAGGCGGGGATAGTAGCGGGCGAAGGAAGCAGCGAGGGCACCACCGAGGGAGTAGCCGGCAAGGTGGAAAGACTCGGCACCGGTCCAGCTGAGATCGGAGGAGGCAAGGACGAGAAGGATTTGAGAAATATAAAGGCGGGCGTCATAGGGGAGGTCGGAAGGGGCGTCAGAGTAACCACGGCCAAAAAGGTCTAAGAGAACGAAATTGTTAGTAATCAAGGTCATGTGTGTGGACGCATTCTGTGGTTGTATGCATTGGTTTTGTTACTTACCAAAGATCATGACGCGATAACCATTCTTAACCAGACTCTCAGCGAGATCCTGCAAAGCCAATGACGGGGTACCGATCCCATGCACCAGCAGGACCTTGTCGCCGGCTTCCGGACCCCATTCGTAGACATTGACGTTACCGTAGGGGGTGCTCACGAGACGGCCACCGGGCAGGATATCGGGAGGGTAAGCATGAGTGGCACGCTGCTTATCGGTCAAGGCGGTGGGACGAGCGGGTGCAGAGAAGGGCGCAGGGACGTTGGGCGAGGGGGTGAAGGAGAGAGCGGGCCGGGCGTACAGGTAGGCAGACAGCGTGGCCAGGGTAAGGGCAACAGGCAACTGGATGGCCTTGACGTTGGCGGCGGTGAGGTGCTGAGACATGATGAAGGAGAAAGGGGGGGAGGAAGAAAGAGGGAATATGTATAAAAAGGAATTAGAGGTAGGGTAGGAAAAGGGTGGTTAAGATATACAAATAGGGAAAGAAGAAAAGAGGGAAAGAGAGCAAATTATGCAAGGGAAGGGAAGCCGTGATGTGATTAGGCGGAGACGAGTCCCGGAGGATGAAGTGGGGGGAGTGAAAGGAAAGTGGACACGCGGAACAACGGCGGAACGGTGTATGTCGTGTAAAATAAGGACCGTAGGTCTGTTTTGGTCGGATCGGATTATGTCCGGGGGGGGTGGTGATTTCGGCCGGATGTCGTTTGAGTAGCGACAAAACAGTAAAGTTTCAAGCAAGCAAATGATGGTCAATTGGAGACAGCAGGAGGCAGGGAAGGTCACTGCTGTAATTGGTAGTTGTGTGTAGTAAGGCTTTTTGTCTGATAAAGATGCAAGAGCAATGCAAACTAACGGGCTGGGCAGGCAAGTAGGTAATAATAGCAAGCAATGATTGGAAGGTGCCGATAGTTGATAAAAAAAAAAATAGCGCACAAAAAAAAATTTGAAGAAAAAAATAATTAAAGGAATTAGGAAAGTGCAGACGTAATGTAATGCACAGGCTTTGACTTGGGTTCAAAGTAAATAAATAAATAAATAAAGGTTTAAGCTTATGATGGAGAGTGATATCAAAGTATTGACATACATACATAGACTACAAGAGAGGGAAAAAAAATACAAAAAAAAAAAAAGGAGCCTCAAGAGAGGTTATCAGATATCAGATGAAATGGAGGTTTTTGGGGGTTTTTTGGGGGGTTTTTTTACAGACGCTGGGTCAGGATGGACTGGCCCATAGGCGAAGGAATATAGGACATGAGCTTGTATAAGCAAGTTCAATGGAAGCAGAACAATGGATTATCGTGAGTGGAAAAATCGGGGGGAGGGGCAAAACCAAAGCGAAAAATCGGCTGGTGATGGACTATCTATTGCCGGGAGCAGTTAATGGTGGCTATCTGCATATAGCCCCGGGGAGTCAAGGGGCCTTCCGGCTGACAGCTGCTCTTCTGTGGTTAAGTATACTAGATAGGCTTGGCATCTCTGACTTGTATAGTTACAAGAAGAACATGTTCATTGGTCATCCGTCAATATCAACATGACACGAAGCTTTACAAAATTCGATCAAAACATCATGTAAAGCCTCATACTATCTATGCAAGTACAGGTACATCGATCTAACCTCCTTGCTTCCATTGAAGCTCTTTGTCGCTATATCCATCCCAATACAGACCAAAACAAGGCCAGAAAGCTCAAAGCTCCTGAGCCAATCATCGTCGGCGCTTAAACAGCATCTTCACTTGGCCCCTCCCGTCCCGCAATGCATGACCGAATTATGATTGATTTCTTTTCTGCTCGCGTATAATCTACAATTAAACTTGGTGAAACGCCTTCCTTTTTTTTCACGCATCATTTTGTTCCCCCTTGTTTGCATTCCAACTACCCGCCGGCACCGAAAGAATCAAGTGTGCCTTGCAGTTTTAGCTGCAGTAGATGTCTTTTGGAAGCTTGGAAACCCGTTGACGCCGAGGTTGAGAACTACATATACGTGTGTAGGTATATATGTGTATGTACGCCATGAGTGATTACCCCTCACTCGGCTGACCGAGAAAAAGTCTAGCAATGTCAATATTCCTCGATATTGTGAGTTAACTTGCGAGTCATGGGAGATAGAGAATATCGGGGATTCCAAAGGGGAAGCGGCTCATAGTCGGTAGATATAACGGGGACGGACAATGTAGTACGGCCGCCGGAGGTTGCGGGTCAGGCTATTTTAGTTGATGGAGAGCTGAGGAGAGAGTGAATGGCAGTGGTGGTGCCACGACTATTGGTGTAGTTTGTCCGATGTGTTGGTTGGATCAGCAAGGCTATAGTTGCTACCCAATTATGGAGTTCCCATCCGTGGCAATTGTTGTTGTTGTTGTTGTTGTTGTTGTTATTGTTGATGGCAATAGTGACATGCAAAGGTCACCCGATGGGGCCAGCTGGTGAACTGGATGTTAGGCAGTCGATCAGGGCTATCCCAAGGGAGGATATGCATCACGAATCACGAACTAAGAGGCTCTTTATGCAAGGGAGTATAGTAAAGATATATCCCCCACCACCGTTGGCTTCCTTTATATTGTCCCCTTGCATCGACAACAGCCCCCCCCCCCCCCCCCGCCACGATGTACTTACCTACGCCCACTAGACCATCGGCACTGGCGAGCATCTCTTTGGTTCTGGAACTCTATCATGTTTCCTAAATGATACGCTGCTGCAGGGCGACTTTTGTGAATGATATAGGACCTACGTAAGTACTTGGATATGCAAGTTATCATAAGCGAAATAGTTTTGGCAGTAGTGAGGAAAGTGATACAGAAGGAGAAAGAGGGAGGAACAAGCGGTGAGGACTAACAGTAGTTAGTGAGGGTTAGTTGGGTTGGATTGGGATGCAATGATACGTATGACAGCAAAGACTAGAGAATATGAAGAGCTGGAGAGGGATGGTGATGAAAATATCAACCGACGACGAGGTGAGAATATAGGTATATAGGTAGGTTTAGGGGTTTATATTGCATATGGATATCCGGGGGTAATGTACGGCTTCTGGGGCCCAGGACAAAAATGGAGACAACTACAACGTTGTGAGTTCTCGCCCCGAGTCTTGAGAAGCAAAGTAAAACCAGCATAAAAGATACTTGATGGACGTAGACACCATCAGTCTCCATCACCAAACTCCGGACGTCATCTATCAGCCAAATAATCCCCAGTTCCATATAGTCACCGGCCTCCACCGGCATCCTCCTTCCATCTCGCCTCTCTCTCCGTCTAAACTTTTTCACAACATCTTTAGCTATCCATATCGGCAAAGCCCTTTTGCAGATCCATCACTATCCACCCTACTTGCATAGATATAAAATCCCCACCTCCTCGCTCAAAAACCCCTAAGCAAATCCCACACACACACACACACACACACACATACACACGCACACACACATACATAATGTACCATATGGACATGCACACAAGGTAAATCAGTCTCGTGAGCGATTTTCGCCCGCGGGCCACCTGCCGCTGCCGCTGTAAATGGTACCTACAGTACCGCAGTCCGGGTTGTGCGTATATAGCTACTATGTATGTATGTATCTATCTATCTGGTGAGGCCGGACAGCAGAGTTGGATAAAGGCGGTGAAGGGTTGCATGGTGAGGGGGGAGAGGGGTGAAGGGCGAAGAAAGCAAGTGCTTGAATGGGGTGAAAGGGACAGAGCGGGGAGGGAGATGTTACAAGGTCCCGTTAGTGACGAAGAGATTTTTCCAGTTTGGTGGAGGAGGGGACAAGGCGGAACGGAATCGTAGTGGCATGGCTATTGAGGTTGTAAGGTAAGTAGTAGTTGGATGGTGGGTTGTGGCCAAGTACTCGCATGAGGGTTTCGGCGAGCCGGGTCTGAGGGGAGGGAGGAGGGAGGAGGGAGGAGGGAGGAGGGAGGCTGTATCAGAAGAGAAGTACATCTATGTATGTAAATTGCACAGAGTTAGTTAATAATATAAATGTACAGAGCGAAGAGTATTTATAAATCAAGTAAACAGAGTGACCTTGTAAAGAAAGCAGTTTCATATTGCATTGCAGCCCCTCTATACTCTGTATCACCAACTTCCCTCTGAGCTATATATCTCTTTCTCTTGCTCCTCTTCTACCTCTTCTTTCTCATATAAGGACAGAAAGA
The DNA here is from genome assembly GCA_002018255.1 of Bretziella fagacearum. NCBI lineage: Eukaryota > Fungi > Ascomycota > Sordariomycetes > Microascales > Ceratocystidaceae > Bretziella > Bretziella fagacearum. Next base: position 1,404 of record MKGJ01000235.1, on the reverse strand, counting down.
AAAAGGGTGATGGGATGAAAAAAGGAAAAGAAGGAATACACTGATTGGCCATCATGCAGTGTGCATATGCAACCTGCAGCCATGTAGCCACACTTGCTTTGTTTGTAATGTATATATGATGTGTGTGTATATCTGCATATAGTCTGCAACCTATATGCATCCCACCCACCACCATTCATGGGTGTGCAACAAACAACAGTGTGTGTGTGAAGAAGAAGAAGAAGAAGAAGAAGAAGACAAGCTAAGAGCTCAAGGTTCAAAACTCATTCAGTCATGTTACCAGTTTTCCGGAGGGGTGGCAGAGGGGGAGAAGAAGGCTATCAAATATCACTAGTGGGTTCGCCTTGTTTTTTTTTGGGGGGGTTTTTTTTTTTTCTTCTTCTTCCTTTCATAGTTGTTGGCAAACTTACACTCTTGATCAAAATGCTTATATTGTTTGCTTGTCTAACGGCTGACCCCCTTCCCGGGCCTCGTAATACGCGGTACATGTAGACATACTGGAGGTGGAGAGGTGAAAGGGGGGGGGAAGGGGGATACTGAGAGGGGGTGGCTGCCTATAGGAGAGTTAGTTGTTTGAGTACTGTCTTGCTTATTATAACCCAAAGGGTGAGTAGAGTGGTCAGACAATATTATCATCAAGATCAATATGAGGTAATAAATGAAGAATGTAATGATAGGGTTGAGACAGATAAGGGTTTTGTTGACATTGCCAAGTCCGCTCACACTGCCTCAAAGTAACTGCAGCCTCCCCGGGGTACAAATCTAGCAAGGAGCTACATGCATCCACAGTGCGCCGAATTCTTAAAAACTGGTCCTAGTTGATTCACGATATTTTGGCGGGGGTCCGTGCTTGTTGTGAAATTCATGGTAGATTCTGTACACGGTATTATGCAGTTATCCATATATAAATAAATGCCATTCCCCACTCTCTCCCTCTCTACATGAATATTGCGTTACCTTGTCGCTTGTGGGGCAACTTGACCCGCTCGGCCGAAGACAGATTAATCATGCTTATTTATTATATACAAGTAATTCAATGCCAAGAACGAAGCGTCAGCGGGCCGGTATTTCTGAAACTTGGCCGCACACTCACACACCCCCTCCGTTTTTTTTTTTTTGTTTTTTTTTTCGTTTTTTTTTTTACCTTGTTTCTCTTTGTTCCGTGACAAGTTGCAGCTTGTTGTTTGGGAGGACAAGAAGAAGAGGAGATGGACGTTGGAGAAAGAAAGAGATGGCGAATGAGAATGCGTATGGAAGAGGGAATGCAACATGGAAAGTTGCTGGGTAGGATTGTCTGAGCGTTTGGCGGCTGTGACTACAGACTACTACTACTACTACTCACAAAAAAAGTACCAAATGGAAAAGTACTGAAATGTTGCAAGCACTTGAGTAAAAGCCTCCCCC
>MKGJ01000234.1:10388-28824 GCA_002018255.1 Bretziella fagacearum | reverse complement strand
CCATCAGAACCCCAAAACACTTTCAGTGATCACTAGTATCTTTCGTGTATCCCAACTGCAACCCTGGTTGATATGAAAGGACTTGTAGCACGGCGCTGAAATATCAGTCAGCCAATCAATCAAGATCTGAAACAAAAGAGAATATTCGTCTGTTGAGCCTGACTTGGCTGTATGCAAGAGACAATGAACTGGTGGACGAGGATAGAACCGGAAAAAAATTTGGCAGATTGGTACAGGGAGAAAACATCGAAACCACAGAGGATTCGGAGAGTTTGTGGTTGTGTACCTGGATTGCAGCGGCAGTTTTTAGGCGATAGACAGCGGGTGTAGTGATGCGTGGGTTCTTTTGTTAGTACACGTCACTGGGTGTAGCGGCAAAACCCTACTTTTTATTGATGGTGAATTTTCACGTGGTAGCCATTTAGTCATAGTAAGTAGGTACTTTAGCTGTTGGTTCATTATAACAGCAGATTGATACCATTGAACTTGAAATATCCTATTATTTAACAAAAAATGTGGCGTATTTATTCCGTCCTGGGAAATCAGGGTCCTTCCATGAACTTCGTGGAGCGTTCATCTTTGGGATTCTGAGAGAACGTGCAGGGAGTGTGGTTTTTCGCCTAAGTGATGATGGGAATTAGAGGGGCCGTGTACGGCGGTCAGACGCCTAATTCAATAAGATGGGTATTGAGGGGCGGAGCTAGGTGATGTTGAGGTATGGTATACTGATTAGGATAGCATTGAAAAGTTATGCAGAAGGGTTATGGTTTGATAGAATAATATTTATTTGATTAGATAGGTTGATCACGTTACTGAAGACAGACTGGTGATGTACAAGAAAATCAAAACTTGAAGCGAAAGGAACAGACATTTTTGCATTATGTTGTGCATATGACCGTGTAAGTGGTCATCATTAGGGTTAACATGATAATCCTTCATATTGACTCCATCATCAGCGTTGAACTGTATTTTTAAATGCCAAAAGGGCAAATTTATATCCCAGTTCATACATCTGATTATAAATTACCATACTCTCCCAGTCCATTTCTCTTGGTGGCCTATTGAAAAAAAGTAGTTGAGTTATTGAGGGGGCGGTCACTATTCAAAAAGACCATTAGTACAACATTGCCTGCCGCTTAGGTGGTGAACTAATCGATCGGTGAGCTTGTCGCAATGAGGACTCTATGAATAATATGAGTGGGATTGAGTGTGACTGCTGCTGTTGCGTTCGGTCGGTGTCCACTAACTGTTGTGTTGACAAGTATATGATGATGGGTTCCACTGTTGCTCATAGGTACAGTCTTCATAGGCTAGTCAACTTGGGTTTAGCTGTCGGACAGTAGGGTCTGTCTGTTCTTTAGTGTTTGCCCCCCCCTTTTGCCGGATGGTTGACGTTGTTGTCATTTTTCGGCACGAGGGTTGGGGGAGGGGAGACTAGGTCCTCTGAGTTCCTTCCCAGCCTCCCCGGTGAAGACTGTCTGATAAGACTTGATGCTTAAAAGTAGAGAAATGATGCATGGTGTAGAATGCTTAGGGGTCTAGGAGTGAGTAACGAAAACAAACAACAACAACAACAACAACAAAAAAAAAAAAACAAAAAAAAAAACAACTACTACTAGATCGGCCTGTGGATATGGTTGAGCGACGGACGAGAGAGATTGTTTATTGAACTGGGTACCGGATTTGAGAAATGACAATAAACTTAGGCGCTATAGCTCCAAAGCACCGCATAACTAGTTCATCCTGGAAGTGACAGAACGCTCAATCAGGTTTCTTGACTCGACGCTCATAATGCTCATGTTTCACTAAACAACGGTACAGCTCTGTGCTCTTTCGTATCATCAAAACATTTATCCCAATTCTGCGGATCTTAGAATTAAAGGGTCCACTCCCATGATCCCATGCTTTCCTAGACACTTGTTGTTAAATAATGCATGCATGCAAGTACATACGGGACTCCTTGGCGGCATCAAAGGTACTTGATTTTAAGCTCAAACTCGCAGCTCCCACAAGTACCTCAGTGGAATCCTGCAGACCAAAAGAGACTTTCCAAAGCCTAAAATGCAACTTGAGCAGGGAATTCAATTGCAAACAACAGGCATGAGAGATACTTGATATCCTTGTTGGTGAGGAGCAGAAAGCTGGCTGGGCCAGAGACACGAGGAGACAAAAGATTAAATAAAAGGCAACTCATAAAGTGGACAAGCAAATAGAGGTATCAAGGTGTATGTATTATATGGTCATGGGCTTATTACCGACTGCTTGTTAAAACATGGAAGGGGAGGGGGCCTCGATTGGGGACAATGATTGGTTGGCAAGTAAGAGGGAGAAGAAGAAGAAGAAGAAGAAGAAGAAGAAGAAGAAGAAGAAGAAGAGATGATGGTGATGGTGACGAATAGCAGGACATTGTAGACCAGGTTCTGCTGTAGACGCGACAACGCCACGTCTGACACATCGTGGTGTAACAAGAGTGAAAGTGGATATTATGTCATGTGATGAGATTATTAATTCTGGATTTTGGCCGAGGTTTTGCAGTAATTGTGGTTATTGCCCCTCCCCCCCAAAAAGGGTCTGACGATTTCTGCAAGAGCTTATTATGCTTTTTCCGCATATGGAAGGCACATGGGGAGCTTCACATAGCGGGTAATTACCGCCTGTAGCTTAAGCTGCTAGCTCTGGAAGCTCAATGGTAGTCACGTAGGTAGGTCTTCTTGCAGTCGTGCATCGTCAAAACCTTAATGACATCAAGCCACAGGAGACAGGGCACACATGTGTTGACGCATGCTTGCTCTTCATCTCTCTTTTTTATTTCATACTTGATTTATTTCTTTCGTTCTTTTCCCACAAGTGATTTGGTGGTTTGCTCTAGTAGCTAAAGGCTCGGTGTTCAAACCCCCCCCCACTCCCCCAAGCAAGGTAACTACTACCTCCACCTCCTGTCCCTGGTCCTTCCTTAATCTCGTGGATTTCGCCCTCGTTCTTGCCTGAGCCGCCTGGTTTTGGGGTTTCTTTCCTTCCGCTTTGATTGTCCTGCTCTTTTCTTTCTAGTTCTTTGGTAGTTGCTGCTGAAGGTCTTGCCTTTTTTTTTTGTATGTGTTTCTGTGGGAGAACCTATTGTGGTTCGTGATCGTGACTTTTTTCTTCTTCTCCTCTTTACGTACACTCTTTTACTATCAATCTGACTTGTGGTTGTTGCTGTCGAATTCTGAGGGAAGACGAATATCCTTTTCGCGATCCTTGTGTGTTTTTATTCATATTTTACTATTTTCATTCTTTAACTGATAATTACGCTTATTACTGCATTCCGCAGTCAATAATATATATATATATATATATATTTTCAAGGAACCCAGGCTTGATCATTCATCAGCAGACGAGAAATATAACAAAGTACTCGCAACCTCGATTGCCGACCCTTTTTATTTTTATTTTATTTTTAATTCCCACCTTGATAAAGACCGTTTATTCGATTCGCCCTTGCGACCCGTCCTGCTTCGGTTGATCCAATCGCCCTCGATCGCAACCAGAAACAATAAACAAAACGTCCACATCATCACATCCAATCACGGAATACCTGTGAATCGCTAATACTGCCCATGTATGGCTGGTTTGAGTATGTCAATTTCACGCTTCGGGTTTCAATCAATCTTTGAACATTCATCATCAATCTATTGCGCAATGCGGGCGGAGGACCCCTCTGATGATATTTCCATGACTATTCTTCCTTCTTAGACTCTCATTCTTATGCTGTATAGCTGTCGTCCCAAACACCTGACTGGATGAACAACGACCAACCATAGGGCATCTCATTCTAATCAACTTGTCATATATCTGCCACAGATAGGAATGATTATTGGAGGGAGATCATCTGAATCCGTCTAAACATGCGCATGTAGGATGTCATCATTCTTGCATTCCAACAACATGAAGTCATGGACATTGAAAACACAGAGCGACTCACTTGCGCAAGAAAGATGATAACAATATTGACTCCCCCCATTATACTACAATTACCAAATTTCATAACTAACTACGAGTTTGAATATCTATAGACAACTAGTTTAGCAGCAGTCGCTGTGCCAGCCATCTACACTGCTGTTGCAGTAACCACGTTGGTTACATATTTCGGCTATTGATGTACGATTCTCTACATACGCCTTGCTTACTACCAACTCTCTCTCTCTCTCTCTCTCTCACACACACACACACACACACACACAAACACACATACACCCACGCACAATGGACTCCTCATCGACGACAAAGCAGCCTCCTGGCCCTATCGATACTACTATACGAACTATTACCCATATCAAAGACCAAACTCGCATAAACTCTCCTTCCAACTTGTCACCAAAGTCCTTCGATTCTGCACACAGTCGCCTTAGACGCCTTGAGCCAATCAAATCTGGTGGTGCCCCAAAGCGCAACGTACACAAAACCCCAACTAAGCTCAAGGCTGCCCCTTCTGCGCCCCTCAAACCTTTGGTTCCTAAAACCGAACGCAAGACACCGGAGAGTGATATACACTCACGAATGCGCAAGAACTCCGATGCTGAACGCCTTACTATCGACAAAAATGGTAGTCTCCGGAGTCGTGGATTGGCCGTGTCAAATGTTGGAAATAATGGTCGCATTTACCTCAGGTGAGTTTATGAATTCTTCAGTTCATGCACCTCACTGTGCTACAACATGTGCTGTATCACACCGTGATTTGCTAACCATATGTGATAATCCATGTATAGACCAACCGTGTTACCAGCCAACGAGCGGTATCCGACTCAAACCAATGGGTTTCCCATCACCCCTCCTAGTACTGCCGGCCTTGATGCCATGATACCCGAATCCAAAAGGCCTTCAGAAGCTACCCCCGAGCCATCACCACAAAACAATCAAGAGATGAAGCTACAAATCAAGCCCCTGTCTGCCAAACCCGAGTCCGAACAGAGTAGCGATTTTCATCTTAGCCAGTGGGATACCCCTTGGCCTACTATAAGTCGTGCGGAGTCGGTGCCAAAACCGGGACATGTCCGGCATTTGAGCAAGCACAAGTATCCGCCTGTTTCATTACAACGTAGACGCAGAGCCATATCCGATACCACCATACCAGACTTCCCTTTGTCCCCTATGACTACTACTAGCGACATTAGCGGCCTGAAGATTGTTATTGCCCAGAACCATGACAGGCCACGGACTACCGAAGGCGATCAGTCTCCACTCATCGATGTCACTATCCCGTCACATCGCATTGGCCTTCCGCGCTTTACGACTCGCGGCACCCCTGTTCTTCGGACGTCTTGTTATACGCCCACCGAGGATCTGCAGTCCAGCATTGCCCAGCCGCTCTCCCCTCTTCCTACTTCTTTTTCTCGGACTAGTTATTTGACGCAATCACCACTTCCGTATCTCCCTGGTGCTTCTAGAGAACCTACGTGGATGATGGTTCAGACTCCTCGCAGATTTCTGTCTTCGACGCCGTTTGGTCCAGTCTCTTCGATTCCCGCTCATTTGCTCATGTCAGAACCCTCGACACCTGGTGCACCTCTGGCTGGTGCTTCGCAAAATCTGTTGTCACCCGAGGCAGCTATCCGCATGACTTATATGTCGGTTCATCAAGTTATTGAGCCTTCCATGTTCGATGCCTTGACTTTCAAGCCAGCTAGCGACAACCGCGCCATGGTCCGGTACTCTCCCATTTCTGGATCCGTCACTGCTGCAACTCCTCCTAGATTGGTTGCTGAAATTACGTCTCCAAGTTTCTTGGATTATGAGTTGCTCTCTGATTTCTTTTTGACTTTTCGTGCTTTCCTGGAACCCCTTGACTTGCTTCGTATGCTTATTGCTCGGTTCCGCTGGGCAGCTGCTCGTGATGACGAGACTGGTATGGTTGTGCGAGTGAGAACATTTGTTGCCCTGCGCCACTGGATTCTCAACTACTTTGTTGACGATTTCATGATTAATTATGAGCTCAGAGTCTCATTCTGCAACTTGGTCAACGATCTCATTAATGATCTCATCAAGATTGGCAGGGATGTCGGTCCTCATATCAAGATCGTTAATGAGCTCAAGAAGTGCTGGAGACGAATCTGTGCCCAATTTTGGGATGGCGAGGGCTTCGAAGCCTCTACGCCTGACTCCGATCCGATAACGCCTGGGGGTATTGCTGGCCACAGGGATGCTAGTCTTGACCCCTCATATTGGGAGCAAGATCCGAATAGACTTTCCATGGCTACTTTACGAAGAGAGCTTTCGAATCACCATGGCTTACTAAGCATTGCGCAGAGTACTCCTGGTGATGCCATTGTCGACCACGAACGCCCCGCTACTCCTCCCGCCCTGGAGCCTTTCCAGCCTCTGTATCAACAAGTTGCCCAGGCCAGTCCTAAGCATGGTCTTAACCCAATGAGTGTATCGAGTATCGATGTAGTCTCTTGTTCCTTTCCAACGGCCAAAAACTTCCAAAAGCTTGGTCTCAACACTTCTAGCCACTCGAATCCCATGCGCCCTGCCACTGCGGAGAAGACAGCTGCATCATCATCTGGCGGAGTGGCAACTGCTCCAAAAGGCATCATTGGAAAGAGAGTTAGACCACAGCATAAACGTAACGGCAGTATGTCAGACTCGCTGCGTCATCATGATCCACAGCCTCCTCGCCGTACTTCAGAGCAAACTGATAGGACACCTTTTGCTAGCACTCTTGTTCGCGGCGATCTGTTCCCTCCCTCGCAGGCGCTTGTTGAAGATTCTCATCCTACCGAAGCCGCCGAGGCTCAACGTTTGACAACGTCGGAGGCGGATAGCTCGGTGGATATGAACCGATTGGATCATTGTGCTTCTACTACTCCCGGTGTCAAAAAGATTATTTGCTCTGTTAAGAGAGTCCTTAGCACTCGTTGCCATGGTTCCAACTCCAACTCCAACTATATCAACAATCATGGTGGCGTTTCGCACATGCCATCGAACCATGCCCCGTCTTCAGCTATTGTGCCTCAGGTTTGTGCCAAGAAGACTGAGCAAAAGCCGACTGTGCGTATAGATGTTTTGGGTGCTGAGATTGCAGAAGCCTTTAAGAAGGCGGTCCGCGATGAGGTAAAGGCTGAAGCCAAGGCCAAGGGGATTGTCCTGCCTGAATCCTTGACCAATTCCCCGGTTGTTAAGAGAGCTCCCGACTTTCCTTTGTTTTCCCCGGCACATCTAGATGGCTCTTTCGAGGACTTGGCCCGGCACAGTAACTCTAATGGTTCCCGTCGTCGGACACATCGGCGTGGCATGAGTGATGGTGCCATCACTACTATTACTACTGGCAGCAAATCGATTATGATTATTAATGATACTCGCCTAATGCCGTTTGATCTTTCCACTATGCCTATACCCGGCGTTAACCCGTCAGTCGAGGCATTCGCCGAGGCCTTTATGCAGAATACCGACTTCACTCCTCCGGCGACTCCCGGCCAAAGCCGAGATAGACCACGTCGTTCTTCATTCCTAATGAACCACAGCTTCTTCTCACGACCTGTTACAGATAGCACGCCTCTTCCCCTTTTCATTCCCGATCTGGCCGGGCTTCTTGATGGTGGTTGCCTTTCGCCAGCCGAGGCTTTTCGCAGTCCCCAGACTGCCACTTTTCCCAAAGGGCTGGGGTTTTCTCTCGGCGGTGGTTCCCACTTTCCCGACTATGAGGATTTCGGCGATGAGAGCTATGTCGGATCTCGCCCACTTTCTGATGGTGCTTTGTCTCTGGATGCCTCGACTGTTATGCAGCCTTCTCGTCAACCCTCAATCATCTCCAACTTCAACCGCCGCAACTCTTTTCATACCACCGACTGTCTATCCATAAGGAGGAGCATTAGTGCTTCTTCTTTTGCCTCGTCTGCCAACCAGTCTCGCGTTAGCTCGAGACTCCTACCGGCCCGAATGCTGCGTAGACGTCCTGCTGGAAACCTGCGTAATGCTACGACAGTTGAGGAGCTGGACTACCAGGCGCACCTTTCCATGGCCCGTTCGCGTTCCATGACTACTATGGATACTTTTACCGATTCCCTGCGGAGCTCATACATTGAAAGCACTTGTGAAGCTTCTCTTCATCTATCTACTCGGCAACCTGTCACCTCGCCTAGCGCCTCCGAGCCTGCTCCTAACACCTTCTCGCTGGGTGCTTTAGCCAACAATGCTCCTCCACACAAGAAGCTTTCCTTGTTTAGCACGCATTCTTCGCTGCGCCATCCAATGCGGCCTTCTTTTGAGGCGGAGCTGCGAAAGCTGGCTGCAATTCCCGATGACATTGATGGTGGTGTCGAGACTGCTTTAATGAAGCTTGAAGGCCGTTATGAGAAGTCTGACTCGCCTTTTACTGAGCAGCTGCCGCCTGCTGCTCCTCGGTTGCGCAAGCAGCCAGTGACTCTGAGTCAGCTTGCTATTGGAAACCGCAGTATGCGTAACATTGAGAAACGGGCTAACCGGAATGTGGGCCTGGGTGGCGATGGAAAATTGATGTCTCCTCCTACGAACAGGTCAGATACTTCCCTGGAATCACAGAGTATCTCGTTTGATAGCTTTTTGCCTGCTGGTCCTATGCGCCGGTATGAAGCTTCTGAACGGGGGTCGGCTATTAGTGACGAGTCTTACAATTCGATGCCCCAGCTTGAGAGATTGTCCACCGATAACTATGAGAGCACTCTACTCAGCCCTCAGCGTGATGGGATGGACCAGTCAATCCACACTCTATCCGATGACGAGAGCATCACTCACCTTCATAATCTTAATCCCACCTCCCAACCTGGTTCCTTCCGTGTTTTATCGGCGAAGCCTAGTGACCTTGAGCCCGGCATTTCTACCCCGAGAATTCGTATCTCCGGCTCGTTCTTAGATGATGCTACTCATGATGACCATGGACATAATGGTATCTCTGCTGACTTATCAACTGCCCCTGCGATTCTCGAGCTCATCAAGTCTAACAACTCTTCCGAGTTTGGTGAGACGCATAACCCTACTTCGCCGTATAACCCTCCTTCGCCCCCCATGACCCTGGAACAGGCTTACAACATGTCCAAGAATGCCAGCCCTCACTCTGACGCTGTGGCTTCTAGCTCCTCTCCCTGCTATGTTCCTCTTACTGATGCCCAAAAAGCTCACCACTTCCTTCTGCATAAGCCTCTGCCTCCTACTCCCGGAGCTACGCCTACCACTACCCATAGCAATGAGATGAACTCTCCACGTGATTTTCCTCCCGCTCTTACTTGCCAAAAGACTATGGATGTTGAGCGTGAGACTTCCCACCTACCTTTCATTCTGGCTTTCGATTCAGATATTCTTGCTCAACAATTTACGTTAATTGAAAAGGATGCCCTCATCGAGATTGACTGGCGTGAACTTGTGGAGATGGGCTGGAAGAACACTACAGCGGGTTCATGGCGTTCTTGGCTTGAATTCTTGCGCAACTCTGACTCCCATGGTGTCGAGGTTGTTGTGGCCCGCTTTAATATCATGGTCAAGTGGGCTGTTTCTGAGATTCTCTTGACCCAAAATATGGAAGAACGCGCGCGTTGTATTATTAAATTCATTCACATTGCCAACCACTGCCGTCGCTACCGCAACTTTGCAACTTTGGCTCAAATTACCATGGCCCTCACCTCGCCTGAAATTACTCGCTTGATCGGGACCTGGGGTCTGGTACCCCTGGCTGATGTTCAGATTGTTCGTGATTTAGAGCAACTCATGACTCCTACCCGCAATTTCTACAACATGCGCGCTGAGATGGAAACCGGCTCTGACCAGGGATGCATTCCCTTTGTCGGGGTCTACACTCATGATCTTATTTTCAATGCGCAGCGTCCCTCTGAGATTGCTTCATCGCCTACCACTGCACCTCTGGTTAACTTTGAGCGCTATCGCATTGCGGCATCTGTTGTCAAGACTTTACTTCGGCTTTTGGAAGCGAGCACTTTGTACCAATTCCAGCCCATTGAGGGTATTACTGAGCGCTGCCTTTGGATGTGCGCCTTGTCGGATACTGAAATTCGTACCCGGGCGGCGACCTTGGAGTAATGGGGGTTTGTGCATACTTTTTCTGTCTTTTCTTGTTATTTTTCTTTCGTTTGTGACGACGCGATATGATATCATCTGCGACTATTTTTTACTTCTTTGTTTTATTTCAAGTTTTATATCATTTCTTTTGGCGCGTAGGCCCCAATGGCTTACTTGCGTGACCTCTATTCCGATCCTGATGGGTCGTTGCATACGGTCATACGCCGGCATTTATTTATTTGTTTAATGTCTGTTCTGTGGCGTTTCTATATTGATTGCCTCTGATACCCCACAACCTCAATATTTGATCTTTACATACTACTGTTTCCACTACTATACTGCCTGCCTGCCTGCCTGCATGCACGCATTTCTTTTCATTTCTTTTCATTTCTTTTTTTTCATTTCTCTTGATTCCAGGGTTAACCTCTGTTGTTGGGTGCCTTTTCCAACTGATTGTCATTCTTTTTGCATCTGATGGCGGTTTTGGGTGATGCTATCTGTCTTTGGTTCCTACCGGCGAAGTTTCCTATGTTTGGTGGTTTTTGATATCCGACTTGAGGAGTTGGGTTTTGTCATTCATAACGTGGGGATGGATTTATTGATTGATTTGTGGAATAGATATAGCGGTTGTTTGGGAAAAATATGTGGTGTCTAGCTTTGCTGGATGCCTTTGATCTGTCAAAGCTCTGAGTTTGCTATGCCGTAAATGTGAATTGGGTTGAGTTACTGACCAATGTTTATTGAAGCTAGGGGGTTTGGGGTTGCGCGTATGTCACTTGATGATAGAATAGTGAAATGAATATGTTACTACTTGGTCCGGACACGTGTCGTATTTTGATAAACAATTAATATTCTGGGTATCGTGCCTTCCAGAAATGATCAGTATCTTCCTTTGTGTAACCAATTTGTCATTAGTGTCGTCGCACAAACGTAATTAATTTGCGCACGTGACTGCCCGAGTTCATGTCACACGATTCTTCTTGGGGAAGGCATCTCAGACTACATACGATGTCAGATTGATAATGATGCATGCTTTTGAAAAAAATGGCATGTATTCCATGACATTGTTTTGAGGTTCGCATCTCTACAAATTCAATAGTCATGAATTAAGCAGTCACAAATAGCAAATGTTATAACCATCAAAGGACAAATCAGCAATTGAGTGAAAGCATGGAACCATTCGTCTGTAGCACGCGAGGACTCCCTGACTCATGGTAGCATCATTATCCATTTCCCATCATCATCATTAGACTTTCCTATCGGATTCCTTCCTCCAGAAAGTCCCACGCAAGCCTGACCGCTTTTTCGATTTATTGGAAGGGTTAGTCACCACAGCACTTCCCTGTGCAACTGATTGCGCTGTCTCTTGCACAGAATTTGTACGCCTAGATACACTCGCTCTAGTAGGTGAAGGACCGATAGCATCCTGATGAGAGCACTGCGCACTTTATATTGAGCTTTGAAGATTTCTAGAGGATCCGGAAGGGGATTGATCTCTACCACGGTGACTGGTTGTGGGAGGAATAACTAGGATGGGTGACTGGAGGAGAGGATTGGAGGTGGCGGGAGCTTTGTGACTTGAAGGAGTACTCAAGTTATGAGACGCTTGGGGAGCGTTCCAGTCTTGCTTTTTATTTCTAAGATGCCTTGATTGTATGAGGAGCTCCAGATTGTGTGATATCTGTATGACTTTGGCAACCGGATGAGGCATCGGAATTTGGATCAAAGCAGAGACTTGGGTTGGCCTGGGTTTGTAACTATTGTTTGACATCATTCCCATATCAGTATGCTCAATGGTATTAGAAGAGACAGGCTCTTTACCCTTGGTGGGATTCTGATTCCCAGTAAGTCGATCCTTAACTCAATGGCTGAGTAGAGTATCCCACGGATGCGCCTGAGTCATCTGACCAGTCTGCCTTTGCCATTTAGAGGAGCTGGGTTCCACACCGCGTATTTTTCTCATACAGGCCAGGTCATCATCAGCCGCACCATGCATGTTGTAAATGTACTCGGGAGAATTCTCTGTAGGTCATAGAAACGTTCTCGAAGTGACTACCGCTGAGGACAAGTGGTTGGCAGCTGCGCCTTTCTTCCGATAACAGGGAATATTGGCACTGTGCAAGAGCCAATGTAGTTTAGCAGGCGTTTCTAATTTGGCGACTATTTCAGCGGGCGCTTTCGTCATGATTTTCCCAGTATTCCTTAACGAATATCTTGATATTGGGACAGTTCAATTTTGATGCATATAATGATTGCAGGGTCTTTCTTGTGACTCCAGTTAGGTACTCATAGCGTGGAATGAAGCTCGCATGAGTTGGCGTCTGAACACTGACAACTTGAAAAGCCTGAGTTTCTTTGGCCGACGCCGCGATGCTTTGTGGTGGATATATCAAAGGAATATCAAGAAAATTGCATCTTTGGTCATCGACAGTTTCCAGATATTTGCAGTGTCTGTTGAGAAATATGTCGATAAATCGAAGGATAGCCTCGATCTCGTTGTACAAACGCAATTAACTTGCGCACGTGGCTGTCCGAGTCTATGTTACACAACCTCTTCAGGAAAGCGGGGCTTGAACGACAGTGTTTTATTAAACAATACCAAAAGTGCTAACAAAAACAAAAGCACAAAGCGCATTTGTCACCAGCCTATCGTCTGTGATCAGACCATAAACCCAGAGTCTGGTAACTTAGTTATAAGAGATCGGGTGGATCCCGGGAATTCTACAAGCTATGATTGTATGTGATTAACGAACATGGTAGGAGGATTTCTCATCAATACAGCCCTCATTTTTCTTCTATCTCGAATCCTTGTTGTCTCCAATATTCCACGGAAAAGTCATGTCGTTACTGGATTCACCCTGATTGCTGAGTGTATATACCGAGTGATATACAAACAAATACACAGTGATCCCCTTCTAGAACATGTCTCCGTCAATGGTGACGGGGTCCATGCTATGGTAGGTAGCAGATAACTTCAAGTGTGCATACTCGGCAAATTTTAGGGCAGTTCAGTTTGACAGGTATTACTGGTTTGATATTGATTTCAGCGTGAAATTCCATTGTTTTGAATGTAGATTATGAATACTAGCTACAATTTCAAGTCAATGTAGCCATGTGTCAAGATATATTATATTAGTGATTAAGCAATTAAGTTTCTATGTCGGTGTACATCAGTTCGGAGCCCATATTCATGTTACTCGAAATTGAGCCCGTAAACACTACGCGACATGACTAACCACGCAATATAAGTTCCAGATATTTTCAAAGAGCACGCAAATTCGGATGATGTAGTATACATTGATTTCCTATGTATAAAGAACTGTGAAAACACACACAAAAAAGACCAAAGAAATGAACAGGGCAATAGCCGTCATTGTAGTCTCTTTTCGGAAAATCCAAAATCCAACCCCCACCCCCCCAAACGTCAACCATCAAGGTATAAGTAGAAGAATAATAGAAAAAAAAAACTAAGGAGATCAACCCAAAGGTATATCGCGCAAAAAAAGGGATCGCCACATAAAAATGTGCCTCGTTTGATTCGTAGAAAAGTCGTTCTTAATAATCATATTCCTCGTGACAAAGTCCGTAATCATGAAAAAAAAAAAAACCGAAACGAAACGCCAGTTTGTCCAAGACAAGGAAAGACAGAGAAGAACGCGAAAAAGCAGATGGCAAACAAATCAAGGGGAAGAGAAAGCACATTCTAACGCAGGCGGAAAAGCAAGCAGCGAAGAAACGAAACAAAAAGAAAAAGTCAAAGCTCAAGGACAAAGAGAAGATGATAGTCAACCCTAGTTCAAGCAAAAGGAGAACAGAAAAAAGAAGAGGATAACCCTAAGCCTTACATGTTGCCAGACCCCGAAAACGCTATGAGACCAAGTCGAGTCGAGAAAGCAAAACTCCAAACAACAAAAGAAAAACAGAAAAGCAATAAACTACAGATGGTCGTTTTTGTAGAACTGTAGTGTAGGAGGCCACTTCAAATCACCCGCATGGCCCGCTCCTGCATCCACTCTTGTTGTTCCCGATCGCACACATCACCCTTAACGATCCCGTCCATATCCATGGGCACGCTTGCGACACCAGCGCCACAACAAACACGGTTGTTCATGCGGCTATCTTGGGTAGAGAGCTTGCTCATCATCGGACAACGATGCGAGAGATGATGCTGGGGTTCCCAAAGAGGAACGACTTTCACGGGTAACTCTTCGCTGACAAGCGAGGTATCGTCAACGTCCTGGCCGCTTTGCATGCTCTCGAAAGCACCGGGCATCATGTGGATTGGAGGAGTGAGAGGTGCAGAAATATCCGCCATGGTGGGTTTCTTTGTGAGCTTAGGAGAAGCCTGAAGGGCAAAGGAATGGGTATGTCTGTCTGCGGGAAGCTCAACGGGGTGCTGGGCAAAAGGGTTGGGGTGGATGGGGGAGTGAGGGGATGGAGGGGTGGCGGGACCACGCGAGTAGTATGACGGCACAGCGGACGTACTCTTACTATGACTATGTCCCAAGGTTGCCGAACCCGAGAAGGAACTAAAACCAGAGCCGAAAGTACGGCTTGAGAAAAGGCCGGTGAGCTCGCTTCCACGGCGGCGCAGACGACCGAGATCACCAATGCGCGAGGCAGATTTGCGAAGCTTTTTGTGGGTGGGGATGTCACCGTCGGGTGATTCGGCGCCATTGCGTTTCATACCGCGGCGGTTTGCGGCATCCTGATGCCAGGCGTTCAGACGGAGCTGATCCATGGGGGAAGACACGGGACGACTCGTCTGTGACATGTTCCAGGAAGGAGATGGCTGCTCGCTGGATGTAGGAGTAGTAGGCACCGGGTTGGAGCGCAAGCCGTCGGTAGGAGCGCGAGCCGGGTTGAAGCTAGCCATAGAATGTGAGGTAGGCAAAGGTTTCGGAGGAGGCTGGCGAGTTGATTGGATGGCATGAGTACCAAAGAAACCTTGGGCCATGAGTGTTGTGTAGTTGGCCATGACCTCCTCGCGGGTAGGACGGGCAGTGCTATCGCTCATTCCCATACCAAGTGGGGACAGCAAAGCAGAGGTAGCCGACTGAGGCATGCGCTCTGGAGTAGAGTCACCAGACGGCCGGCTGTGGGCGTTAGAGTGCATGGAGCGCGGACGCTGCTTGTGGTCGCCTCGTCTAAAATTGAGTTTCTCACGCAGACCAGTCCAGATATTGGGCAGGAAGCCGCCGCGCTTATCGCTCTTGGACTTGCTACCCATGGTGCTCTGACTGCTACTAGAGGTTGAGTCGGAGTTGGTATGAGTGGTGCGAGAGATGTTGTTCAAATTGTGAATAGTGGCGGCAGTTCTGCTCCGGGGGCTGGAGTAACTAAGGAACTCGGCGGCAATATCGTCGAAATCGTCGTCATCAGCGGAAGAGGAGGGTTTGCAATGATGTTGACCAATATATTCGACGGGTGGAACAGCGGAGACTCTGTCATTCATGGAGCCTTCTTGAAAGCGGCTCGCAGCCCGCACTAGACCGGCCATGATGTCCCTTTTATATTAACGGAGAAGCCAGGCTCTCCGTTTCGTGGGAGCAGCTGACAGTACGTTTCAGGCGAACTCCTTTTGTTTTTTTTTTGCTTTTGTATTGTGACCCACAGAGCTGAGAAGAATTCTTTTCTCCGGGGGTTCAGGTATCGGCTGCGTAGCTAAAGCAATGTTTTGCGCGCGTGTACAAAGAGGTACTTGGGTGACTCGTATAGAAAATGTCGCGGGCTGGAATGCGAGAGATGATAGCCTGGAATGGGGCAAGAAATGACGGTTGGCGGTGATTTCAAGGTTCTGTTTGTTGTTGTCTTGGCCAGAAATAGGCTAAGCTGAGGCGATAAAAAGACGATCGGGATGGACAGAAACAGACAGGACGATGCGACAGAGAGAATGAAGGAAGAATCATACGCCACAAGGAATATGTCTCACACTAAACAGTGTGATGTGTCTTGGTGGTTGTAGTTGGTTCCAATGCAGTGATATATGGACGCGAGGAAGGGAGGGGGAAGATGAGAAGGCTCAGAAAAGGAGCTTCTTTTGCGAGGCGGACGATGCGCTGGTATGTACCCTTCCGTGTGCTGAAAAGCGGACGGACGGAGATGAGGAAAGATAAGCAGCGGCTGACACTGAGTTTGGCAAACAATGGGGGTGTAAGCAGAAAGAATGGCTTCACGAAGACAATGTGAGGAGGCAGAAGCTTGGTGATGTTGGTGGAGAGTACTTGATGTAAGGGATGACGAGCGGGAAGGAGAGAGAGAGAGAGAGAGAGTGTGTGTGTGTGTGTGTGGGTGGGTGGGTGAGCTGCAGGAAGAGGAAGCAGGCACATACAAGTAAGAGATTGCGTACAAACAAAGATATGGCAAACTTGCGAGATGTTGTGTATAAGTTGATTGATGAGAAGAAGCTGTAGACAGCCAGTCCGTGGTCCGTGGGCCAAAGTGTGGGTGTGTAGAGGATGACAAGGTGGAGGGAGGTCGAGAGGATGCGATAGTTGACGCGGGTCGCGGTGGTATGTATTTCTTTTTCGACTTTCTCTCTTTGGCTTTGCACAACGCCAAACGGATATGATCTTGTGTAAGATGGACAAAGAGAAGTTGGAAGTGCGGGTTCTCGGAAAGAAAAAAAAAAGATCATCATTGAATTGTCTGGTTATTGGTTACTTGGGTAGCCGTCAATTGCCCTCGGACTTCGCTAAAGCGGGCGCATGTGCCAGAGCGATCGTTGAGGGAAGACAAGGAGCGAGACCAGGGGAAATATGGCATTCCTTCGTTTATTCCGTAGAAAATTTGATGCTTTAACCTCTATTATTTTCAATAGAATGGAATGACTAAATGGAAATGAGGGACAAAAGAAGAAAAGGAAAAGGAAAAAATTACGGAAACGTTTTATCGATTGAAGTTCACAATCAAGATTCGGCTATAAGAAGCACTTTCCGTATGGTTTTCATCCTATTTTTTTTCCCCTCACCAATCTTCAAATGTGGCAGTCACATACGTATTTTCGTCTGTTATAATTTGGGCTCCTGACGAATCCGGTTCAAGATTAATCTCAGGATAGGATTAGCGTTGAGAAGGCAACTGCTTCTATTAGGAAGCAAACTCCGATAGGAATAAATCGAAATCATCATGTGTCACTCTTGACAGTTCGGAAGGAAAAAAAAAAAGAAAATCACAGTAGCAAAGAAGTGTAGTACCACAGCAGCGGGATTTTCGTTTCTTTTATTTTTTTATGATTTTTTAAAAAAATTTTTTGCCAAATCCAAGGTTCAATCCAAATAAAATAAAAAGAAAGAGCATTGTCAATAAACCAACCAATAACAAAGCTAATAGAAAACATTCCCACTAGTTGGCTCCTACCGTTTTGGTTCATCGGACAACGGGCAGCGGGCAGGTACATCCAGCCAATCATCTTATTCGCAGAACCGCGGCTGGATCCACTTTTGACGGGGTCCCCCTAGAAAAGGAAACCAACTCGGATGAAAAAACGACTGGAACAGGAGCAAATATTAACAGGTGATGAATTTCACGTTTGGGCCGGGTATTTCCTACATTACTGTTTCTATTTTATTGTCTTGCTAGCTTGGGTTTTTGTGCTTCGTGATGATTAGGCTTTTTGGGCGCAGGAGAGGGCAGTGAGAAGGATTGATATCTGATCATTGAAAGCCTAGGTAGGCTTAAGAGGAGAGAAAAGGGACCCCTTGAAGATCATTTCAGACGCTGAATGAAAGCTACCGGGCAATCTGGAAGTTGAAAGGGAAATTGGTCTGTGTCCCCCTTGACTAAGCCATAAACAGCCATTTTTGTAGCCCTTGTCTGATCCGCTCAACCTCTGAACCAAGACAGCAGTAGATCTTTTAATAGTGGTGATGGAGTTTGAATTACGGCCCCAATATTTACAGCCAATATCACAGATAGCCACCCCCTTGGAAGCCACAGAAGCATGTTCTGAAGAACAATAGTACGAGCGGACTATTTCTTTTGTCAATCAGTCTTTCCTATCAAAGTACTGCCAAGTTTCTACTCCTGATTTCACAAAAGAGACAATGTCTAAAGAATGCCTCCTCCCTACGTCAAGGGAAACCACAAAATATAGTATGAGACCACACATATCTTCTCCATCATCGTATCTGCCAGTTTCACAAAATGAATATCCCTCCAAGTCAACCAAAGTAAAATTCAAGGCCATCTGCAGCTTGTCTCGCATGCACGACTGAACTGACTCCGAAGCAAGCGCCTAAAATCCTCTTGCATGCATCCAGCATCAAGGCCCGGTCCTTACGCCGATAAACCCACACCGCCAAAACGGTTCCCTTTATTCTATTGAAACAAAAACCTCAGGTACACATTTTTATTGCAACTCTGTCGTCACGAAATCCCGGTTCAGTTGTCCACTTTGTTTTTTTTTTTTTTT
>MKGJ01000234.1:0-10371 GCA_002018255.1 Bretziella fagacearum | reverse complement strand
GGGGGTTTATACTCTTCCTTCAAGTCAGTCGTCCACCGCTTCCTCCAAAACCCTGGTGGCTGCATCCCCAGCCTTGCCGTTCTTGCATTTTGCCACGAGTTTTTCCCCTCGATCCTTCCCCTTCCCAACCCGCCATCTTCACCCCCCCCAAAAAAAAAAAATTATAAAAAATAAAACACACCCAAAACCTTTCTCTCCTCCCAGCCCACCCAACTCCTCCTGCATCTCTCCATCCGGCCGCCATAGGAACCATCTGTGCCTTCCCCCCGAGGTGCTGACCAAACTGCTGCACCGTCGTCCCAACTACCATCCATCCCGCACCTAATAGCTTGCATCATGGCGCTTGCCTCGCCTCCTCTTGAGTCGCAAGCAGCGGTGAACGAACTGTTGGATGCATATAGAGAGGCGTGATGAGGATGTCGACTGGGCTTAGACGCTGGTGTCGGTGTACTACTTGGGTGTACCTACCTATGCAGATGCTGGGAGAGTAGTGTTGTGCAGCGTTGATGCAGAGGCGAGACGTGGGTTGATGGGCATTGCGGGAGAGATAGGAGGGGTGGCGGTGGAAGAAAAAATTCAGAGGTACATACATGTCTATGGTGTGGTTGTGTTCCCGCAGGTCGGTCAAGTAAACGGGGGAAGATCTCGGGGATGTAAAGTGGGGTTCTCCAACAAAAAGAAAAAAAATAGTCCAGCCGCCTACATACACAACTGGATCATCAGAAACCTTCCTCATCAGATCTCGTACCAACTCATTGCACCATCACGCAGCCACCTGCTATAACGGGAACTGATCATTTTCTGTCAAAAAAAAAAAGTCCATTTGATGAGGCTTGCGAGTCTCCACAAACTCACATTTATTCTGACGGTGCATTGGCAACAATGGCCCAAACTTGCAGCACAGGAACGTCATCGCCATAGCAGCCATGTGCGGCCACCTGCACAGCACAGGCCCTGCCAACAAAGCGCTTAACTACATACGAATAAAAACCCTCGTCCGTTGGTGTCTATATGTACAACATTGGGAACAAGTTGTTTTATGTTTCGTGTCTTTGTGAAAGGGCTCGTGTTGAGGATCTTGGATGCACAGCTGTGCAGATTGTGAAACTCCCGCAGAGCAATGAGATGGGAAGTTTTGAGTTGGACAGCCTTGGGTAAGGGATCGGAATGTGTGATCGGGGGGGATGATGCTGCGACGTGGGTGTTTGTGCAATAGGCAAGCGGTCGATGCTTTCCTGCACTGCAACCTAGCAGCATGCCATGCTACATGTTATTATTATTTTTACGCTCTTGTGCATTAGACGTATGCATGTACTTACTTACAAGCTGACTATGATCTAACTTGGTCAACTTGAGTGAATAATGATGATATTTTGTGGCAACTTGTGGCAACTTGTGGCATCAGAGACTGTGTTGCTGCATATTCAGTAACGGCCGTTCAGAGAGGCCGCAATAATCAAGCCTCAAAATTAATCATCTAACCCAACAGCTAGACCACACTTACAGAAGCTAATGCATTCCAAATGAAGAAGTGTGCTCAGCTCGCGGTGGCGTCAATGAGTAGCCTTGACTAGTGTACACAGACGGCTGTATAGTAATTACAGGTGACAATGGAAAGATAGAAGAAGGCTGGATGGCTGCCGAAAGACAAAGATGGTTAGTAGAGGAAATCCCGACATGTACTTTCGGGACTCCCTGAAAGAACAGAAAGAAAAAAAGGACGATTGGTAGTTTTGAATAGTTCAAGTTAACATGGTGGTTATTCAAGTCAATCCCATGACGAATTCGGCAAGAACATTATCTTGACCTCAACCCAACCAACCTAAAAAGGAAGGCGCCACCAATAATCTCAAAATGATCAAGAAAGCCTATGAAAAGCTATGCAACTAAATCATAGAACAATAATAGCATAATAGCATACACAATTGACTTGAAAAGGATGTAAAAATTAATGAATAAAGTCCATCATCTTCCCAAGGTAAGATGGGGACAAAAAGGATGCTCCGAGTGAGGGTCGAACTCACGACCTTTGGATATCATCTATCGAGATTCACCTAGAAATCAAGCTCCTCATGATTATGAGACCACTGCGCTACCACTGCGCCATCGAAGCTTGTATGTATTTCGTCGAGTAAACAATATCGTGGAGAGGGCTATAAAGTTGTCATATCAGCACAATATACATCACGACACCACCAAGGTGGTTTTATATATCTCAAACATCGTTGATCGTCAACAGGTCTTTATCGAAAAGTCACAAAAAGGGAATTCAAAAAAATGTTCAAAAAAGAAATGCAACACTGGCATAGTGTTTGTTATTGGTCAACTATATAAAAACTGCAATCATGTGATCGCAGCATGGTAACTAATAAGATATATAGCAGCTTCTCCGCCACTAGGGAAAAAAAAAATTGAGGTGAAACTATATGTACATAGGAAAGAAGATACTTTGTAAAGACTATGGGTAAACAAGCGGGCAAGAATAAAAAAAACTCCCAAATACCAAATGTAATGAAATGAGGGCATATGACAAAGGAAATAAAACGCACAAAAATAAAGCATGCAAATACAGACATCACAGTACAATGATGTTCAGACTCCACCCGAAAGCACTGTCCAAGAATCATGACACTCATGAAGCCGGTACAATAAGGTATAATAGACGAAAGATGTGCAACAAACAATAAAACAACCCAAACACAATATCTGATGTCCCCCACGGACATGTCAAAACGCCACAAAAAAAAAACTCAAAAACTAAAAGTGCAATAAAGCCAATAAAGAACAAAACCCAACCATGAATATATGTGGTATGGAACCCGGCCGTCGCTCAGGCAGCTGGGAAGGAAAGAAAACCCAGCCCAACCCAAAAAAAAAAAAAAATATTTACCGTAACAGCGCTTTTTAAGAACCAACCATCATCAACAACTCCGCACACTAAGCAGGAGTTCCCATGACCAATTTAGTAGAAACGGTTCTGGGGCAGTGACTTGCTGTAACCCTCGGCTGACATCCACTCCAGAGAATCCGGGTGAGATGGGTGAGAGTGCATGTAGTATGATGGATCCTGCCGAGAAGACAGGTAGGGATTTGGTGTGTAACTGGGCGTGGTGCCCGTTTCCTGGCGCGCACCGTTAAAGTAGCGACAGGAGTCTGAAGGAGAGGGGTCACGGGTGCGCTTGTTGCCGGAGTTGATGGCCAGCGAAGGAAGGCGAATTGGTGATTCAGGCTCAGTGTCAGGCTCGATGTGAGCGTTGATGTACTTGCTTGATGCCGGCGGGGGCTGAGTAGGGGGAATGTCGGGCATAACCTGACTAGTAGGCGCTAAATCGCGCAACGGCGGCAAACGGAAGTTGTTGTTGTCCTTGTAACTGGGAGTAGGAGGCACGGCGAAAGAAGGGCGGCGATCAAGCTTCTCGTACTCGCTGGGGTAGTGAGTACTCGGCGACGGTGTCACGGGATGCGACACAGAAGGGCGGCGATCGTGCTTGGGATCAACCTCCATAGGCGTATAGGAGGTAGAAACCGAGTTGTGACGGTCATAGCTCTGAGAGACAGGTCTGCTAGAACCAGAGTACGACGGGTATGGCGGGTTGTAACTGCTAGGGTAGTTATGCGAGGGTGACTGAGGAGGAGGAGGAGGAGGAGCATGATGGGAAGGTGTCGAGGAAGCATAAGAGTAAGGAGCAGAAGGGCCATTGTAGGATGCCGAAGGGGCAGAGTTAGAGTGGTTAGGGGGAAGAGGAGGTGCCTGGTAAGACTCTGAGATGGAAATCTTTCTTTTAGGCTCCGACTGATATGACTGGGGCATAGAAGGAGGCATAGAATGAGGCATAGAGGGAACCATCGGAGCAGGGACACGGCCATGGTCAGAGTGAACACTGTGGCTACTGCCAGAACGAGCGCGGTATTGCTCGACGGGCTGGCGGTCAGGGGTTCTCGGAATACGCTGCTCAACCGCTCTGCGCTCACGGTTAGAGCTTCTACCACTATCGCCCTTGGTCTCGCGTCTTCTCATACGGACATCGCGACGAATGCGCACACGACACCCTTGGTCGGCGACAGTACGGCTCAGCAAAGTCGACTCAGTCAGACCGGGGAACTTCTTGGCGCTGTAGACAGTGAAGGGGTTGGACTTGATCTCCATGCGCCAGTCAAAGGCCGGGTTATCGTTAACATCGCTCGACTTCTCAGCGGGCTCGAGGTCAGCATCGCCGGCCTCTTTGATCTCTTCGTACAAGTTGAAGGCCAGGCGGTAGCGTCCCTCGTGACGGACGGACAGATCAGGGAACAGGAAGTAACCAGCGACGGAGGGACGGTCAAGGTAAGCCATGCCGGAGACAGGCATACCAGTCAACACAGGAGGGCTAGTAGCGGAGGGAGTCTGGACACGACCGTGGACCATGGGGCGCGCATGCTCCAGAGTCGCAAAGAGGAAGAAGTTGACATTGTAGGAGAAAGTGATGTCCTTTTCCTGACCATTGCAGACATCGAAGATTAGAAGCTCGACGACAGGCGGAGGGTCGACGGGTCTGCGATCGGCAGCAGCTAAAAGAAAAGAACAAAAACATGTCAGTTAATAATAGATAGTTTCAAATTAGAGATGAAAACATACACTTGGAGCCAGAACCGCAAGCACGCGCGCGCTCGGGTTGCTGCAGGATCGTGAGCTTGTAGCGCAAATGTCTACCGCTCTTGGTGTGACGTTCAAAGATGGTCGGCGTGGCGTTAGTGTTGATGGGAATGTGGGGCATGCCGTTGATGTCAGTCCGGTTGTGATCGGGCTGAATAGGCCGCATAGAAGACGCCATTTTTGGCCGATTGAGGGGCAGTTTGCGAAGCTGGCGAAAGAAAAAAAAGAGTGACGGTAATTTAGGCGATCATGGAACGATGTAAGATCTGAAGATGACGAATGAGCGTTAGTATTTTTGGTGAGAAGTGACAAAAACAAAACAAAAAAAAAAAAGAAAGAGAAAGAGATAAATTTGGCTATAGGTGACTAGAAAACGGAATAGTGAGTGCGGCGAATAGTGATTGTTTTAGAGTAAAATCCCAGAACAAAGGATAGCATTCAAGAGGGGCAAAGAGAGACTGGGACCCGAAGCGCTGGGTCGGGATCAAGTCTCAAACAAAGCCAGTCCTCGTCCAATTTGCTTGGCTCTTTGGTTATTATGGCTCCTGGGATGGGGACCGGGGGGGGGAGGGAAATGAAAATGTTTGGGGGAAATACAAGGCTTTTCTCTCTCCTCTGGCGCTTGTGCAGCACCCGCCCAGGCTATCCCAGATCTGTCTCCCGCAATTTCAAACGATCACAGTGCTCGGGCTTGTCGGTGGTGCCATCAAATGGGTGTCGAAATCAGTTGCTATAGCGTACCCAAGCAGTCGGTGTCTTGTCTGCTCGTTGTCTGTCTCTTTGTGAACATGTGAATATACACACACATGAAAGTAACGATTTGGGGATACAACAGAGAGAAAATTGTGGCCAAATCTTGATGCTGTGTAATGTGAATCAACTACAGGCTTGTATTATGGTGGTAACCGCCACCGCTTCTTTACCAGCAGGAAATTGATTCACCTCGAACGAATAGGTGACCCGACTACTTTGAGATTGGTCGGCAACAGCAAACCGAGACCCAAGGTTATGGGACAGGCCTCTTCTTTTGTTTGTCCAACGTGTGTGAAGCGTCGGAGAGTTGCAGAACAGGCTCGTGGCGTGCAGAGGAAGCGGAAAAAGAAAAGAAGAAAAAAAAAAAGGGCAAGTCACCGAATAGAAGGTATGATGCGTTGATTTGGATTGGTGGAGAGAGAATGGCGATAATTTCAGAAGACAGACGACGAGACAGACGACGAGACAGACGATGACTGTTTGGGGAAGGGAGACAAAATGGACGGCAAAGGGCGCTGCGGAACCGGTATTCCAGGAGAAAGAAAAAAAAAGAAATAGAGCGGGCGGGCGAGCGGGCGAGCGAACGGGCAAGAAGAGTGCTTGTTTTTTTTTTTTTTTGTTTCTGTTGGCGAGCCAGAACTACATAAAACTTACCAGCAAGCAAGAGAAAAAAGGGTCGATTATCGGAAAGAAGATGATGATTTATTGGTCGTCGGAAGAGATAAAAGTCATAGAGAATTTGGCGATGTGATGATGTTAATGATGATGTTAATGATGATGGTTGTTTGTTGTTTCTTTGGGCGGGCAAGGCTGACGATGATGGTAACTAGAAAATAACGAAAGATTGGTGTGATTTAGTCGTCCAATACTCACACTATTTGGGCGACGGGCGAGAAATGCATAAAAGACCAAAAGTAGAACCAAAGAAGACGAGAGAGAGACAAAAAAAAAACAAGATCAGGAAGCGGGAATGTCGAGATAGAAAAAGGTTTGTTCGGCGAACCGCTATTGCAGACGTTGGGACTTGGAGGGATCGTGGGCCTCGCTTAAGAGTATATATTAATTTTCTTATTTCTTGTTTCTTATTTTCTTATACTTTTTTTTTTTCTTTTTTTTTTTTCTTTTTTTCTTCTTTTTTTTTGTATGGTGAAAACAAAGTATGAGTATATCCTGGTTGGTTGACTGGGGGGAAGGGGCGTGCGTGTGCGGTTGCCATGAATTGGAAAGGAAGGAGCATAGGTAACGTGTGTAGTTTCCTTTATTAAATTCACACCCCGTGATTTGGTCATGAGGGCAAGGGAAGGAAAGTTCACTCTAGACTTCAACTCTGCCTCGCACTAAATATGAGCAAGAATCAATTCACAGTGCGGTGCTGCTTTTTTTATCTTGTGTATGGACTATTGTCTTGTTTAGCTTCTTCTTCTTCCTCTACTTCTTCTTCTTCTTCTTCTTCTACTCATTTCAGAGCCCGCAGAATCCCAACAACTGCTGTGTCCCATGATGCAGACATCCGGTGGCTTTGTGCAACTTACCTCTCTCTCTGTTCATCCCCAAGAACCAGATTGTGGGTACCGACTTTTGCCCTCAGAACTCAGGACTCACATCTCTGACTTTTTTCTTGGTTTATTTTCGCCTGTGTGCATGTTTCCCCAGAACACAGTCTATTGGGTTCAACTTTCTCCGCCTCGCTGTTTCGCTCTCTTTGTCTCTATTAGATCCCATTATTGCGGGCTCCCGTACCGCCACGCCCCCCTCCTCTCTCTCTCTCTCTCTCTCTCTCTCTTTCTCTCTCTCTCTCAAATGTCCCTTGCCCACACTCCATCCCGTCCTTTCTCGCCTTTCAAAGCTGGCACTGTGCTACGGTGTACACCCCTTTGACTCCCTCCCCCCTCCCAGTTTATCGTCTCATTGTTGTCCTCGCCAACATTTTTTCACGCAGTGCATGGCCCCAAATCAAGACCAGGCTCAATACTCACTACCTAACTAACTTGGCTGGTGGACCTTCTGAGTCAATATGATGGGTTGCATGTTTTGTGCGAGTGTTGATCCCCTTCTCCAGCGTTGGTTGTGAAGAAAGGAGGAGGATACAAGATGCTATCTGTTCGACAATCCTGTCATCTTGCTCTATAACCTCTCACACACACAACACCCACTCTCTCTCTCTCTCACACACACACTCACACATACATACATACACACCCAAAAAAAAAAATCTTCACAGGCCCAGTAATGTGGATGAGGACACCCATTTTTACCACCCACCGTGGGCCACCGTGGGATGTTTCCTCTCACCCTCCTTCTTAGGTTGTCTGTCTGTCTACACAGGCTAATTTCCCTGGATAATGCCATCGGACTGCGGACAGAAGGGTTACGTGCCACAGGGGTAAAAGAGAAGAGAACAGACACTTTGATGCTGCACAGAAGCAAAGGTGCAGAGAAAACAGCGGGAGAAGCCATGGAGTGGACAGACAGATATGTAAGTACATTATTGTCTACAACCAGCCACATAATCAAAAAGACTTAGAGACACAAGGTAGGAACAACAAATTGGTCATATGTATCTACATACATATATATGTAAGCACTATCATTATCAATTATCACAAACGGGTCGTCTCAGTTGATGTAATAGCAAATCATTGACGACTGTTTCTCCTTGAGCCTGCTTTTTTGTCTGTTTATCAACCAACAACCAATAGTTTCGGCCCCAAAGCCTTGGTCTGGGAACCGAATCCCAAGGATTTTTTTTTTTTTTTCTTCTTTTCTTTTTCATGTGAATGAGCGACAAATACCCAGACTGACAGACAAAAAAAAAAGTTTGAAATAAAATAAACCCCCATCCATTTCCTCCTTGGAGAGTTACTTACCTCTGTCGATAACCATACTCTCGAAGAAAAAAAGAAAAGAATAAAAGACGCCCAGACTCTTCCCTCCTCCATCTCCCTGTCGACAAACTCTCGCATATAATGGTATCCTGATTAGGAATAATTAATCATTATACAGTTCCAGCTCCTCCCTCTGACGACTCCGAGAAAAGAAAAATAGATCAGAGCTTCTTCGCCCTCATCGGCCTTATGCCTTGATAGCCTGTACCTTGCTATGTTCTCTTCCTTTCCGCACTCCATCACAGCACCTGGATCATTGGAGACAAGACGAGGACGTGAGAACGTTTGGGAACTGACCACCCCTCATCCATCATCAATCAATCATTGTTCTTGTTCTTTAGTTTGGGTTTTCACTAGGGCGATCAGACAGTGGCAGAAAGTCCTATAGCCTAGAGAGAAGGGTTCATCCTGGTTCATGGCCTGTCTCAGGACAGACCAGCAGGTTCATTTGCTGATTTTACAGAGGTCAAGATAAGTGAAGCTTGGCAAATGTTGACAGGGACAAGGCTCAAAGGGCAATGGTTAGATATTATTGGTTCCGTTTACGAAGTTTTTTTGGTTTATCGAGCGATGCTTTTTTTTTTTTTTTTGCAAAGCTTGACTTGATCGGCCGAGCAGAAAATTAAATTATTTTCTTCTTCCTCTGGGGAACAAATTAATAATGAATGCTAACAAAGAGCCCAGTTGACCTGATTTTTTTTGGTGTAAGTGCCAAGCCTTTATATCTTCAGTTATGTTATCTGTCACTGTCCCAAACCTCTGGCATCAACCGTTTGTGGAGCCACTCTTCTGCTGCAATGCACCCCCAAAGTCGCCTGAATCACGCTCCAACGCACCGGGTATGCCTCGATCCCACAAGTCAATATATATTCCTTCTTTCATCACCTTGCTGCAAGTTATCAAAAAGTATGGTACTTGTATACAAAAACTTGCATCCGCTGGGACACATTACCGTTGAAAAGGATACTGAAGCGCATGCATACTGCAGACGGAAGGGCCTTGTCTTGATATCTCCTACAGTTCCAAGCATGAACCGGGTAGAGATATTAAAGTGTTATTTCCGAGGAGATGGACGATTAGCTCTTGATATGTGATGGGGGTTCCATAGACCCTAATGTACGACGTGATCCAGATTCGTGCTCGTGTAGCGGGCGGATGCACCAAGCCGGACGGAAAGAAACGTTCAAGGGACAAAAATAGACGGTGATGATAAAAAGAAATAAAAAGAAAAAAGGTCACAATGGTTTAAAAAAGTGTCTCAGCAACATATGATTTGTTGTGATGGTACCCGGGACATCTCGCAGGGTGCAGGATTGGTGCATAAGCGAAGTATCTAGTACGAAGTAAGCAAGCTATCATTATTCTTCAATAACCATTCTTATTCAATGTTTATCTTACGTTGAAATTGATACTTGTCACCGTAGGGTTAGTATTAAACAATAACCCTGCACCACATGAAACAGAGTTCGTCAGTGTCCGAGAAGATGCCAAACTGAGTACCAGAAATGGAAATATTGCAAGATTGAGTTTTAGTTTGCCGTCAGTGCAGACAACCGTACTACACAGAAGTTCTTACGGACGAGATGAGAGGTCATTTTGTTTCTATTTTTTTTTTCATAGTGAGTGGCAGTGAGGGACTGAGCGTAATGTTTGCATTATTTGCATTACGGGTGATGTATGAGGGAGCTGATATGAGCGATGTTACGTGGAAGAGGAGAGAGAAAAAAAAAAAAAGGGAAAGTTTGGTTGGTATTAGATCCGTTGGGTCGGTGGGTTTGTTTGGGGAATGGTTCGGAAGTGTTTGATATGAGTGTGGGAGGTTGAAGATGAAGATAAGGTTGAATAACAACCGTGATTGGATTTTGGGGATGAATTTGAAGATGCATAAATCATCTTGTAAAAAATGATCCGTCTCTTTAGACTTTCCTCACTCTTTCCCTCCTCCCGTTCTACGTTCAAACTGTCATGGTCTCTTTTTCAGCTCAACATCTGCAAACTATTGCTCAATGCACTGCATATTTCTGCATAAATCATGAACATAAATAATCATCTCTCCCGTCTCTTCAACAAACAAACCTCCCCCATCCCCCCATCCCCCCA
>MKGJ01000233.1:0-37152 GCA_002018255.1 Bretziella fagacearum | reverse complement strand
AAAAAAAAAAAAAAACATCTTCAAAACACAACCCTTTTTTTCTTTACTAAACACAAATTACATAAGCAAGGCTGAATGGATAAAGCTGCTCCACTTTATTTCCTTTTATGTAAAGGGCGGCGCAGTTGGAATGCAGCACTGACGACGCCTGGGTTGTAATAATGGAAGGTGCTTACGAAACAAGCAGACAGGAACATAGGAGGTTCCTAACAGGAAGTTGGTAGTTGTCAACCAATAGTAATGTTTTATATTTAAAAAAAAAAATTGCCTTCAGGATCCTGTGGTACCTTTTTTCATGCTGCTCTTTTTTTCTCTTTTTTTTTCTCTTTTTTTCTCTTTTTTTCTTATATTCTGCGATAACAATAAGCCAAGTCAACCCTCACTCTCTCTCTCTCTCTCTCTCTCTCTCTCTCAGTCGTCCCAGCCATTTTTCTCATTCTTCCAAGCAACTGAATATTCAGGCCAATGCCTACCACCCTCAGTGGATGGTGAATGACCTTTTTAGTGGGTTGATGAGGCATGGTTAGGGGATGGGTGGATGTGGATCAGTGATCCCAGTTATCAAAGGGCTGGTAACTTGGTAGGTGCTGCTCAGGCTACAGGCTACAGACTGACCAATTGTGATTTTCTTTTACTCATGATTGGTCCCCCCATCATCCGGTATTGTAGCGGTGAATGTGGTCGGTCTCTCTTCTTGTGCTCACAACCTCACAGCAGACCAACTATGTATTTTTACCAGCCGATTCTCTCCCTCCGTCGATATGAGTTAGTTTACGTCCTAAAGCTAACACGCTATCTCTTACAGTGCATTATGCACTATATCTTGGAACAACTCGGATCTTGTACACTAAAACAGCTGGTAACATCCGCTGTGGACACCCATTTCTGATGGCGTAGTTTAATATTGTCTGTTGTGGTCCATAATATCAATATCAACCCTAGTTTGTTGTGATATCTAAGCGGCAGGGCGCACACCCGAGACCGCCACTAGAGTTTCCATAATGGACGCAGCTGCATTGGTCTAGAATGTATGCAGAACTACCAGAATATCAACCTGCGACATGTTTACATGCATGGTTTCCTTGTTGGTGGGGGGGGGGGGGGGGGAGGAGAAAATAACCCCTATCAATGGAAACCCCACGTGATGTTGGTTGTACCTAGGCCCTTACTTGGCGATGTCTCTCTCTCTCTCTCTCTCTCTCACTCTCTCAAAGTATAAAAAAATAAAATAAAATAAAAAAACTCTGGGTTTGCCCTCCACGTGCATATCCACCTCGCAAAAGTCTCATTCCCAGTGGTTTCCCAACAACATTCACCGTCTTCGCTTCATCCGTACCATGTTCCCCTGAAGCGGCCTCACCTAAACCCTTGAGCCTCTCCTCCCGTCCATTACTAGATCTTCTCCTGTAGCTACTGACTAATGGGGCAAAGCCAACCAAAGTCCCCCCGTAACAGATGCACTTAACTATACTGAGTAGGTCCATTCCATACATGCAACTTGCATGGTTATCAAGCCTCAAGACCTTTTTTCGCATCATCATTTCCTGGCATATGCAAAACTCACCGCCTCTCACGTCCCCAGTGTTGTGTGTTGTTGTTCCTACGACTCCATTTGTGTGGCTGGCTAGTTGTCTAGTTTTTAAAGACTGCAAACATGCTGAACTAGACTGCATAAAGCCCACAATCTCAAACGAGGGAACTCATCATCACTTCTAGACATCAAAATAAATAAACAAACAACCAATTCAACCGCTGTCTGTGTACTACTCAAGTTATGCCACCAGCCCTTCTGTACAAGAGTTTAAGTCTTCAGTGTACCCCCCCCCCTTCTTGTACTGCCCCTGAACCACTCAACACAAAAGATGCGCAAGTGTTGCTTTTTTTTTTTTCTTTTTTTCCGAGTTTATATTCTCTTTCTGCATCTGCACCTATTCCTGCAACAACCCGGGTCACTGCAAGAAAAAATAAAGAAAAAATAAAAAGCAAATTTCTCCCTTTTTGGTTGCGCGTACCTACATGCTGCGTTCCTGCATGTAACCGTTCTTCTGTAAAGAAGGGGGGAGGAGGAGATATGCAGGTTAAACCATGGACCTGTGAACCCTAAGTATAAGACAAGTCATCTATAGGACAGAAAAAAAAACACGTTCAAGATAATGTGGTGGATACGAAAATGGGGGGAGACACCAATGGACTATTTCAACTGGGACCAATGTCCAACAATGCAAAATAGATTCTCGGGAGAGGGATGTCTTTAATCTTCTTCTTTTCCATAAAGAGTTCATTTTTATTTATCTTCTACAAGAGTCTAGCTGTTTCGTAGAGGCATTAACAGCCGTCATCCATTCGCTCGGAAGATCTCCCTGATCGCCCCGTTTACTAAAGGTACGTCATGCGTCTCATATTCTTCTCCACATTCATAAAACGTAACGACATGGAAGGCAAGTCCTGTAATAAAGTAGACGTCTATATGAGTTCTTGTAATGATTGATCATGCAGTCACTCTGGTAATGGCATGAGAAGGGGGAAGGAGTAACTTGTTCCAAGGACATATATGGCTATGCTCAAACTTGATTTCCAAGGCTGAGCTTTTCCTACCACTTACCAAAGAGTCCTTGTAAATATATACCAAGACTATTAGACCCAGACCTGTCAATGATATGCACACCTGCCAGAGCAAAAAAAAAAAAAAAAACTCGACAGATCGGGGGGGGAAAGGGTTTGCATGGTAGCTTAGGATCATGCGAGAGTGTCGTTGCATAAATGATACTATTGCCTTTTAGGCTGTGAATCCACTGTCAATGGTTGATGATTACATGTCAATGCGAAATACATCAAGTATCCAATATTTTTTGTCAGTGCTTAAAGATGCATCAGAGGTTGGAGTCCGAGTATACAAGGTAAAGGGTAAAATTCACATATACATAAACCCTATGTTATATACAACCCTAACACCAGATCTCGTGACTCGGCAAACTCAGAGCTTCGAATCCTTACGACCCTTTCTAATCTGCTTCGAGATCGATCCCTTGATGACATAATCCGGATACTTCATACCCTTATCCACACCAACACCCGCCCCATCACTTCCTTGCCGTCTCCACGATGCACCATCCACAGGGACAATTTGCCCATTAACATAGTTTCCCGCATCCGAAAACAGGAAAACCGTCGCATCCGCAATATCCTTCACTGTCCCCCATCTACCCGACGGAATACCCCGTCTACCCTCCTCACTAACCGCCATATCCCCCGCCAGCCTTTCCATGCCCTCCGTCCCCGCAATGGGACCGGGAGCAATTGCGTTCGCCGTGACACCTAGCGGGCCATATTCCAGGGAAAGGGAGGCAATCAGAGAGTCGACACCGGCTTTGGCTGCGGAGACGTGCGCTTGCATGGGCATGCCGGTGTAGTGGAAGGTGGCGGAGACGGCGAGGAAACGGCCGCCGGTGGACCCGTTGGAGGACGGGTTGGGGTTGCGGGAGGCGGATTCGACTAGGAAGGGCATGGTGGCTTTGACGGTGTTGAAGGTGCCGAGGACGTCGATATCCATGACGGATTTGAATGCTAGGCGGAAGGGGGTTAGCGGATAGGATAGCAAAATGATCAAGGAGAACTGACCATTGGCGCTCATGGCGGAGATGGGGACGACAAAGTTACCGGCAGCACCGGCGCTGGATAATGTTAGTATATGACCCGAGAGCTTGTAAAGTGAGCTGTAAACTTACATGACAAAATCCAGAGAGCCAAGCTCCTTTACACATTGTTGGGCCGCAGCCTCAAGGTGCTCAACCTATTCATCGTCATGTTATCAACTCTGATCATCAATCAAGCCAAGCTCCCAACATCACTTTGACATACTTTCCGCACATCACATCCCCCGATACCAATAACCTTGGCCCCCTTCCTCGCCATCTCCAAATCCCTCGCCATGCGTTTAGTCTTTTCCGGATTTCTACCAATGATGCAAGCATTGGCACCGAGTTTGATCAAGGCGCGGGTTTGCGCGCTGCAAATGGTGCCGGCGCCACCAGTGACAAAGACAACGCGGTTGTCTAGAATGACATGTTAGCGGAATGAAATGTGATGGCATTTGAATTCTCATTGAGAAAAAAAATAAAATAAAGGTTAAAAGTACCAAAGATGCCGTCACGCCAGACGCTGCTGACGTAGTCGGTAGATGAAGAAGCCATGATGGTTAGAATATGTGATTGTTCAAGGAGAATGCCAGTTTATGACGAGGATAGAGACAAGGTTAGTTCTGTTTCGACAAAAAAAAAAATTGCAACAAAAACAATGAAAACAAAACAACTTGAAGAATCCCAAAACTCCGATTGATGAATTTATAAAGTACTCAATATCGTCAAGCCACAAAAATCTCAATAGATAATTCCAATCAACTCTTCCCCCAACCCAACCTCGGCTCATTATCCAAAATAACAACTCACATAACCACTCCTAACCCCCAAATTGGAGTTCCACCCAAACCCTAACCTGTAATTTGGGAAACTCGGCAACTTTTGTCACATGCTAAATCTGGCCACCTGTCGGACTATCGGCAGACTTTAATGCCACCTGTCAGAACGGTGTAACCCCAACTAAGCTCTCTCTCTCTCTCATCCTTCTCATCCTTCCTCTCCAAGGTCCCCTTCCTCTCTCGCCTCCTAGAGTGACGTAGAGGAAAATGAGGATTCAAGAAAAGACATTGATTGATGATGAGCGGACTCCCCTCATTTGTGGGCATTAAAGGCGGGACCGGGGTTTCCCATTTGTTGCTGGAAGTTCCTCATTTTTGCTCGTGGACTTTTTTTTTTTTTTTTTTTTTTTTAGAGATTGCGGGCTCCATTTTATAAAGAAAAAAAAAAAAGAAAAAGAAAAAAAAAATCGTATATTGTTACCTTTGCTCCACAAAACTCAATCCCATCATCTGAAATCCTCCGATAAGCAACTAAAAAAAAATTAAAAAAAAATAATAATAATAAATAAATAAAAAATAAAAAATAATTTTTTTTTGTGATGTCGACGACTTGATTCAATCGCGCAGCCTTGGAAGGCGACAAATTCTCTTTTTTTCTCTCTCTTTTTATTTTTTTAATTTTTTAATTTTTTTTTCTCCTTCTTCCAACGCCACCAAACTCCCCCCCCCCAAATTGCAAAACAACCCTCCAAATATTCAACACAAAAATCACCTGCCAAAAAAAAATATGTGGTTTTGCAAAATCTTTAACCTTTTCATGGCGCCCGCACGCCTATCAATTCTCAAATTCGTCGGCACCATCTCCCTCGGTCTGCTAACGGTAAGTCCACCCAAAAAAAAAAAAAAACCAAATCTCACCTCACTTCACCTTACCCCTCACTAACGCCACCCTCTAGGGCATGTCCTACTCCCTCAGCACCCTCGCCATCCCCTCCATCCTCTCCCTCCCCTCTTCATCTGCCGCCGCCAAAGCCCTCGCCAGCCTCACCACCCTCACCCAACAAAACCTCCACCGTCTCGCCCGCCTATCGACCAGTGTCTTCCTCCTCGCCTTTGTCACTTCGCCTGCCGCTATCCGTCACCCCTACCTGCTCTACACGTCCGTTTTCGCCGGTGCTGCCGGTGCCGCTTCGTTCATTTCACCTGCTCTGCTTGGGGAGACTGCTGTTCCCATTCGGGAGAAGGTGATTTCGGCTCGGCCTTTGGAGGCTAGTTATGATGATATTGGTAGTACTACAATGGTTGATGATTTTGTCGAGGACGAGGTGAATGGGGAGGAGGTTCGTGCTTTGGCCGAAAACTATGTCAAGACCCGTATTGTGGAAACTGGCTTCTCTTCTATTGCCTTTGTTCTGGCTGTTCTTGGCATCTGGGGTGATGCCACTACTGTTGTCTAAAGGGTCAAAGGAAAAAAAAAAATTAAAAAAAAATTGACGTATCTGGATCACAGTCCCTCAAATTGTATAGCACATGGTATGTTTGTAGTTGCAAAACACACACACACACACACTCACACACACACCCACACCCACACACACCATATTCAGGTAAACAAGAATCGAGATTTAAATTTAGAGATCAATACCTTGATATTGAACTACGAAACTAGGGACATGTTTATTTGAGCCGGAGCTTCTTGAGCATATCATGTTTGTGGAAATAAGCCCGAGTTCTCTTGCCATAGATATCTAAATGAATATCAAATGTTAGACTTCAACTACACTTTACCCCATTGGTCTTGATTGGGTGGATTGGATACTTTGAACTTACACATAGGGATACTCGTCAGACACACAAATATCTGAATTGTCGCCAGGATAACC
The DNA here is from genome assembly GCA_002018255.1 of Bretziella fagacearum. Taxonomy (NCBI): domain Eukaryota; kingdom Fungi; phylum Ascomycota; class Sordariomycetes; order Microascales; family Ceratocystidaceae; genus Bretziella; species Bretziella fagacearum. The sequence continues at coordinate 30,855 of MKGJ01000233.1, read as the reverse complement.
ATTGTCTTTCTTATTCCAATTCCCGTGGTAACCCAGTCAAATGCATACCAGGTAAGGAAGAACGAGAAGAAGTTCTTGAAGATGATTGTGATTGTGAAGCCCTCAATGACCAATCCACCTATTAAATCAATCGTTAGCTCAAGTATAGCGTTTTCTTTTTCTTTTTCTTCTTCTTCTAAATGAATCAATATAGCTTAAGCTTAGTAGTGACCAGAAATACTTACGGTACGCGTCCACAATATAACAAGAGCTGGAAACAGCGCCAATGACCATGGCACAAACCTCAAGAGCAAAGAAAAATACCGGCGTCTGCCAGACTGATTCTCCTGTAGCAATCTGTGACGCCGAAATCGCAAAACCGTACAAGCCAAGCTCTCCAATAATGAACATTGGAAACACCAACAAGATACGAAACTCTGGTTCATATACACCATTATTACGTTTCGTCATGAAGCGTACACTCCAATCGGACAGCACTCCAGAAATAAGAAACCCAATAACAGCACCCAGAAATGGCCCGACATATGTGTATCCGGCCTTGTCCTCTAGCCACCAGTATGGGGGGCCCTGGAAAATCATGGCAATGATTACTCCAATAAACACTGTCCATCCAATCATAGTTCCTTGAATGAGACAAGCCCATAAAAACGCTGGATGGAACAAAAGTGGGAATGGCCGCAACAACAACACAAGAAAGCTGTCATCCGTCTTGCGTCCATCGAATAATGCCCAGGACTGAACCCAGGTTTTGAGAGGCGGCACTCCTTTTGTTCCAACCGTCGCCTCCATAGCCAAAGGTTCATGCTTTGCCGAAAGGACCCGCTCTGTGTCACCGGAGCCAGCAACCTCGTGTCCATTATTGTGTTCCTGGATTCTGTTTGAATTAACGTCACTTGTGTCTGTGGAAGTGTCTGCTTCGTCACCCAGAATATCGGTGTTGAGGTTTGAGCTGCGGCGATAGGCGGTTTCGGGACACAGGAAGAACACAAACGGGAGACAAACACCGAGGAAAATGGCCGAGAAGATAAACGTCCACTTCCAACTGAGGGTAAGCGTCATCTTCCCAGCGACAATGGGCGTGAAAAAGGCACCACCAAACACGGCAAGGTTGGTGAAAGCCATCCGGCTTCCACGCTCATGTACGTAATAGAGATCACCCACAATAGCATTCACCAGCGTTTCATACGGCGCACAGCCAAAGCCTTGAACAATACGAGCTCCGACGAAGCTGCCGTAGTTCTTTCCAACGACACTAGCCCACGCGCTCGAGGCAATGATGATAATCAGACCCAGAATAAAGGCATGGCGTTTTCCCCAGACGCGACTGGATGGGACAAAGAAGACAGCAGCGGCGCCACATCCCAGGAGAAAGTAGCCGGTAAGCCGCGCTACTTCGGCGAACTTGCGACGAAGTTCAATAGTGATGACAATAGTGTTTGCGGCGAGAATGGATCCTTGAGCAGTAGCAAGTATGGCGACCACGGATAGAATAAAGGTAACGAGATCGCGTTTCCATAGTGGCCAGTTAAGGGGATCATTCGGGTCTTCGGAAGGCTGAGGGATCTAAAAGGGTAGAATAACACACATTTTAGTACAAGACAAAGACACGACGATGCTGTTAAGGAATAAAGAAATATATACCAATATGATTGTTTCGCCATCTTTTTCAATAGTCTTTAAGTGGTGGTGATCATCACCAGGAACGAAGCCAGGGTGGTGAGGGTCATCATAATATTGAGTTGTGCCTGGCAAGTCAGGTCAGCTGCATGTTTGAGACGAGATGGCGAGAGCGCCGAGTCAACGAGTCAACGGAACGGAATCTTACCCGGGACATGACCTGGGGTGACGGGCTCGAGAATTCCCCAAGCCATCTTGACTGACGTGCAGCTAGGCGCAGAGAGGAAAAGGAAATAAGCCAAATGAAGAACAAATCTTGAACAGATCCTGCAAGGTTTGATTGTTATTGTTGTTGTTATTGTTGTTGTTGTGGAGTATTCAAAACCCAAGCATTACCAACAGGAAAGGCAAAAATAGAGGAAGATAAAGAGAGAGAGAGAGACAGAAAACAGCGGTCTGGATATGGTAGGAACTTGCTCCCCTTATCCGTAGATTGACCAAAGGTTCTTTGGTTTTTTTTTTTTTGTTTTTCAATGACCAGAATAGGATAACCAAAGACACGTAGATGGCAAATTGGATACCATTTGTTGTTGTTGTTGTTGTTGTTGTTGTTGTTGTTGTTGTTGTTGTTGTTGTTGTTGAGGAGGAGGAGGAGGAGGAGGAGGAGGAGGATTATGAAGCACAAGACAAGCATTTACGAACCAGAAGAAAACCTCAACTATCACAATGTATATAATGCATTTTATAATCCTCTCTATTATAGTGGATGTATATTGTTCATAGATGTGTACCTGTTTTTGTGAAAGTATGGGACGTTGAGAGGATGGATGATATCACATGGGCCTTTCTGGGTAGACGATCTTTTTCACTGCCACGTCCTCGATCTTCTTGGCCGACTTATCTTGAACAAACCCAGGTGATGAACTCACTCTTTTGCCGTTCAAAGCCTGTCGTACCCAACTTTAGGGGGAAGAGGGGGGGGGGGATTAAATCCACTGGTGAATTCTATGGTTGTATGACTGGAATTCTACAACACAACAAGCTAGACAACTAAGGAACAAGTCTGACGCTCATCCCCCCCCCCCTCTCCATACTTGAATGTGGAAATAAAAGTAATGATTACGAAAAAAATAAAATAAAACTTAGTCTGACGCTCAGTCGATATCGGTTGGATAAAACAGATGTGACTCTCCTACCCACATCCCTAGGAAAAAAAAAAAAAAAAAAAAAAAAAAAAAAGACCTTTTATATATATAAAAAGGAAGTCAACTAGATTAAAGAGAAAGACACAGGGGAGGGGGGAGGGTCAATCATATCATGACTACATATGGAAACAAGATGTTTGGGTTAGCAACGAATCCCCTCACTCCCCTCAGCTGAAGTAATCCAGAGAGTGGTATATATTCAGGGCGGGACATTCCAGGTAGCAAATCAGTAAATCCTGTCCTGGCGTTTTGGGTCTTGGAAAGCATGGATAAATGTCTCACAGATCCATATTGATGCCAAGGCAAGCATAATTTTCAAGATTCTAGAAACCAGCTTCAAGGATCATTCAAGGACGTATTATATATTGTGGGCACAGAGTCGGCATTTTGGTCAGGTGCCAATATATCGATAAAGCATGAAAGCCAGCACAATAATACGACATCATCTTATGACCAAAACAAGTATAAAGAAAAATACAACCAATAAGGTTTTGCAGAGACTTTCCCTGTTTCCTCCTACGGCTTCTTCTTCTTCTTCTCCCATTCCTTTGATGGAGAATCAGATATACATGACCTTGTGCTCATGAAGAAGAAAATGAAGAAGAAATATGAAATATGAAAAAGCAAGGATATGGGTTTGGTTCTCGACCGCCCCTCCATCCCCTAAGATACCATAGTTATGATTAGCCTTGGAACACATGGACCTCAATGTTCGGTTATGTACCGTGTTTACGAGCAATCCATCAAAAGATAGCGTTGCATTAAAGAATTAGTGTTAGCCGGTTCTCAACCTACACCGACCAAACCTTTGCCAAGTTAAAAGGTTGGTTTGATAGATAGCGTTCCCCTGATGCGTACTTGTTGCATTGGGGAAAAGAAATCAAGAAAGAAAAGAGTAACCAGGGCTGAAGGAATCCTTGAACGAAATTCCATTGAAGACATGTAATCTGTTGTGTGTGTAGTGTGTGTGTGTGTGTGCTCTCTATCAAATCCGGCAACTTGGCTGCGTGTAAATGCTAGCATAGTATGATGACTGATAATCGAGTCGGATTCGCTTGACATCGGCAAGAGGTTGGCTCCGGACATACGACCATGTTAGTGGCCAAGTTGGGTCTGGTTACTGTAGGACAAAGATATCAACAATGTTATATTGACATGTTTCATATGCACAGTATTTCTTTGACTACATACGCTCACACAGTTAGTTCCTGTGATTGCAAATGCTTCCCCTTGACCAATATTTCTTACTATTCAAGTATGGTCTCCCCGGCCATCATTGTCTTCGAATTTGGGAGAATAAAATGGCCGGCGCCGCAAAGGCCATGAACTGAGACATATTTAAGAGAAAATATTTGATATTTAATCTTAATCTTTTATTGAACCAACTAATAGCTGGTTAAAAGGTAGATCCTTTTGTGGGTACGGTCTCCTATTCAACGGCATGTACTTGTGGAAGTACCTGCACTTTGTTGGCTGATATCGGCCAAGTAGGCTGAGGCAGTTGCTGGTCCGTTTGCCACGGGTGTTGCCAGAGTTGACCGGAATGTAGGGAGAGAATGCATGTAGCTAGCTAGCTACCCTTCCGTTCCAAGAAGGCAGAGTTTGACCTTGTGCTCAAGTTGGAAGGAGGCTGGGCAAGTGATGCTTCTCTTGACTTTGATGTCAGTCAGCCCTTTCTACTTAAGGGGAGCAGTTTCCCTTTCTTCCTTCTACCTTTTTCCGTTTCTCCATTCAGTAGTTACAACTTTCGTTTGATAGATTTTCTAGCAACTTCCGTTTCTTCTTTTCCGAGATTCTATTTGCTTCATCCAGTTTCCCTTTTTTTTTTTTTTTTCTTCTTTTTTTGGTTTTTCCTTTTTATAAATACTTCTCACTTAATAATTTTCTTCCATCTACTAGTTGGAATTTCGTCTATCAATTACCTTCATCAACAGCATCTTCACGATACACTTAAGAACCAATACAATCAAAATGAAGTTCAACGCTTTCGTCGTTGCCGCGTTTGCCGCTGTCGTTGCCGCTCAGACTGACGGTCTTCCCACCTGTGCTGTACGTTATCAATCCTCTCCTCCCCACCATACACCCGAACCAAAGACCCCTCCATATCATGTCATAATGATGGACTAACATTCTATCTTTTTAGACCACTTGCGTTGGCGGTTTCAGCTCTGGCGCCTCCATCGGCGGCTGCGCTCAGGGCGATGTCAAATGCGTCTGCTCCAACCAATCCTTCCTCGGTGGCATCGCCTGCTGCCTGGCCGCATCCTGCAATGCGAGCGACCAGAAGGCCGCCATCGTGTATGCCGCAAACCTGTGCGGTGGCTTCGGCGTCCAGGTTCCCAATGAGGTGACTTGCGCTACCGCCCCTGTGTCGGGTTCGTCGGTTGCCACATCGGTTTCTTCGTCGGTTTCTTCGTCGGTTGCCTCGTCGGTCACCGCGACTGGCACCACCTCGGTTTCGGCGAGTGCTTCTGCCTCTGCGTCCAAGAACAGTACTGCCACTTCGAGTGCTTCAAAGACCTCGTCGGCCACCGCCTCCGCCTCCCCGTCCTCGGGTGCCGAGGCTGTTGTTGGATCGGTTGGTTTCGCTGGTGTTGCCGGTGTTCTCGCGGTTGCTGCTGCCATGTTGTAAGGGAATAGTCTATGGACTGCTGAATATAGCCTAATAATAATTTCTTCAATTTATTCGACAAAATATGCTCAATCATGAAGTTGGATGGTGCCTAAGTTTGGGTTGCGTCATCTAGTTGATGTCATGTGGGTGTTTTTATTTTGCTTCATGATCTTTGGTGAGAACCACGGGTCACGGTCCTGGGGGAGGGGCATTATAAAGCCTGTAAAGTGTAAAATCTGGTCCTGCTTGGCAGAGTTTCCGGACTTCGTCACAAGCCAGTACGACAGTTACAAAATATTGTTTAATGAAAACTCTACTGTAAGTCGTTGGTGATCACGTGTTCGGGTTATTGTATATCAGGGTTAAATGTGTAGTTACTACCTGCGAACCCTAATGTCACGTTTGATATGACGGCTTGTATTCTATCCAGCAAAATCGACCAATAATATCTCCGAGCTAAAACCCTAAAGCCGAAGATCTAATAGTAAAAAAATAATAATAAAAAACCACAGACATAAGCGCGCTTATTATTGGGGGCCGCCAACCTGAACAGTTATACTTCTTGGCAAGTGGATCTCGTTTATCAGATCTTCCTCTCTTGTCTTACTCGTTGATACAAAGTATGGGTCTTGGCTACATGTAAGTACCTATTACTTTGGAGAAGTCAAGAAGCCCCCTTGGGATAGGGTTGGGAGAGAGAGCTCATACTAATACATACCATACCATCCAGATCATGCGTCCTTTGTAGACGACGCAAAATTCGCTGTAATCGCGAACTCCCTTGTAGTAACTGCCTACGTGCTCGCAATGGGGTCTGTGTATATGAGCCGTATCCCGCTGGAAGTACCGCTCCATCGTCTAACCGCCCAGCGGCACGCTCGGCTTCTTTGACATCACCAATCAGAGCCCAACCTACTACACCTGCCCCCAAACTCACCACAGAGGCTTCGACATCACTAGATGCTGGTGCTCCTCAACAACGTCATTCGGGACCTACGCCTGCTCCCAAATCAACGTCGGCGGAACAGAGTTCCAGGCCCTTGTTTTCGTCTTCTACTCCCATCTCCGAGCCCAGGAACTTCACATACAGTCCCGATATTCAGTCCCGTGAACCGGCCACCATCTCACCCTGTCCAAACTGGATTTTCTATCTTGGATCCTTCACAAGTCCGCCCGATTGACAGCTCACCAATTCCGCCATCATCTTCTTCTCTCGTTAACAACAACAAAAACAACAACAACAACAACAACAACAACAACAACAACAACAACAATAGCAACTCTATCGACGAGTTATCTGCACTCAAGGCACGGGTTCAACAGCTCGAGTCTCAACTATCAACTCTCAAACACCAATGGCGGCGACAAGTCTTCAGCTTCCTCGGTAGTAGCATGTGTGCCAAGATCTGGTATGCTCCCGGGCATGACTGCCCTCTCCTCCATAAGTCCTCCGTCCTCTTCAGCCACTGATTATGGGTCCAATACTCATATCGAGACAGCGACATCAAGCTTTGGTGGCACCTTTCATATTCATAAAGAAAACAACTGGAAGGGTAATAATACCGATCCCGTCACTTGCAATGTCCCACACAAGACTCGCCTCTTTGGGCAAAGCCATTGGTTAAACACAGTCATCACCGCTGCAAGCCATCCATCCCATTTACTGGTAAACATGTCATCATTGTTGAAGCTAGGGCTACTAACTAGTATGGCCTAGATGATGGACACTATGGTCCAGATGGAACCTTTTCTCCAGGACCCCAGCCTCCCGTGGCTTTATCTTTATTCAGCGTTGCAAGCACCTTTCCAGGCTCATCAAGGCTAAAAGATCACCTGAGTGGCCTGCACCATTGACCAACGAGCTGCCGCCAAAGGGAACTGTGTGACCAGGCTAGTCAACCTGTACATGGAGACTATCGAGCCAGTCTACCGTGTCATCCATATTCCCACGTTTATGAAACTGTATGAGCGCATGTGGGATGGCGACCAGCGGGATCCTGGGTTCCTCGTCCAAGTGAAACTTGTATTGGCATTGGGATCGATTTCCTACGATGACATGTTCACGATGCGGATGCAGGCCACGCGATGGCTATATGAAGCCATGACCTAGCTATCTAGCCCTGACTTCAAGTCTCGATTACATTCGGAAATGGTACAGTCCAAGATTATGCTTTTGTTCGCCCGCGAGATGATTGGTATCGGCGGTCACATGGTTTGGAATGCTGTTGGCGATCTCCAACGATTAGCCATAATGATGGGCTTACATCGGGATCCCGTACATCTCCCAAAGATGTCGTCGCCCTTTGGCTACTGAGATGCGCACACGACTCTGGAATACCATCTTGGAACTATCACTTGGGACTGCCCAAGGAACCAGAGACACTCTTGACTTGGGTGGCTGTGTATGAAGTGACGTTTTGAAATATCTTTCTCTTCAAGATCCTTGCTTTCATATATCTTTGGTTCATGGCTAAACTTGCCGGTTTCTCTTTTCTCTCGTTTACCTTGCCCAAGTGTCATCTTCTTTTCTATGGGGTTAGTTCATCTAACGTAATTCTCCATCGAGCTAGTGCGGAGAATAATCAGATAAAGAGCAAGTTTTTTCTTTCTTTTTTTTTTTCTCTCTCTAAATTCTACGAGAGGCCTGCCTGTCCTTGGAAGACGGGTAATTAGATCCTGTCAAGGGCTCAGACGTTGGGGTGATCGGCGGAGAAATAAACTGGTCCGGGAGAAAGAAAAAGAAGAAGAAACTAGCAAGGAGAACGTTCAGGTCAGAGTATGGTCTAATAAGGGCCCCATGTTAGTATTGTAGGTTGGTACATGATGTGATGATGTGATGTGAGTGTTTTGCAAAGTTGATCTCTACTCGTCTAAGCCTAAGGGTATTGATATAGGAAAAAATAAAATATAAGAATAAAAGAATTATAGAGGTAATAATTCACGGAAATACATTGACATTAGGGTTTGTTCAAATAGAGGGTTGAGTTGAAATAGTGAATGTTGATTGGCCAACATTCAAGTCCCCACATAACCCGTATTACCAACCCCCCCCAAAGGAATTTCAGTGAGTGGTCATCAATATAAATACCGACACCAATGGATAATACGGACTCTCAGGTTATCCGGAGAACTTCATTACTTGACCTAAAAAGCTCCCCATCGTCAAGCTAACCTCAAAGCAGAGTTGATAGCCGCATTAGGATTACTCTCTGAACAGAGGCATAACCAAAAAAAAAAAAAACCCTGGAATATCGATACCAGACTATTTGCACGTGTACCAACCCCCGATATCACCCCTTGCATCATAACTGCCCCGCCCCCATCCTATCTTCACAGTTAACCCCTCGTGTGACTCGGTGCCCGAGGACGGGATTATCTTGATTCTTAGTAGGGGCGGGGGAGCCTTGAACTGCGCCTATATGGTGCCAAAAGTTGGAGATATCGTGGAGCAAGTGTATATGTATGTTGATAACTGGGAACTCTTCTCCTGCAAGTCTCCTTGATTCGGCCTTTGATATCACCTCATAGTAATGGCGTATCAGAACATATCATGGTCTCCACTCTCAACCCCGGTCTTCCCTAGTCTTCCATGGTCGTTCCTTTGTTCGATTATTCTCTCTTTTTTTTCTTTCTTTTTTTCTTTTCTTTTTATATGCTAGTATATGTTCGTACGTCATCTTGCATCTTAGGTCGCCAGCCATATGCCGTTCGTTGATGCATTGCAAGTGTTACAGTGCTACTGAAAACAAGCATTTCCAAGCACTGCAGTTTGGAGGTCCAAGATGGAAAGCATAAAACTAAGACGGGACGGACGGACGGAACTCTGCAAGGTATACATATAGCTATGTAGGTAGGGTACATACATCTGATCTCCATAACCTATACACGTGTGCCCGTCTACGGACACCAACTAGATACCCGGTTCCGTAATATGCGTCTTGATATCACATGCCATTGCCCGCTCATGCAAGGCCGCCAAGCCCCAACCTTGAAAAAAAAAATTCCCGCCTCCCGCATATTGTGTCCGCAGAGTTTACACACTTGTGAAGAGACAGACCATGGTCTAGCCTTTTGGCTTATCCCTTTTTTTTTTTTTTTTTTTTTATATTTATTAATATTTCTTTTACACAAGCGGCGAACTGAACCGAACTAAACCAAACCTTGGTTGATGTTTTAGATAAAACAAAGTCTCAAACCGTACTGTCTATTAGCATGAAGAAGCACAGTGTCACTCCCTTTAAGAAAAAAGGAAAAAAAAGAAGAGAAGAAAAGTATGGATGGCATGATGAAGCTACTAGATTTATCTGCAACCGAGACCAATGAAATGCGTTCTTGATCCCCTGTATCTATCTGGACAAGTCACGGAGGGGCGAGGAAGGGTGAGAGGGAAGAGTGGGTTTGGGTTTTTTTTTCTTTTTTTTTTTTGTGTTTATAGAAGAATGTCTGTGACTATTGGACACATGGAAGAAGCTATAGATGCTATGAAAGATAAGCCCTATTCAAATCATGCTTTACAAGACTGATATTCAAACAAGGACCACACCGAAATCAACACATCACGAACACCATACCCCCCCCCCCTTCCACCTCCACTTTAACCGCGCGCCATGGGAAGGATTCACGTGCAAATATTGTTCATGTTTTCCCTTTATTGCCTTGATTCACAACCCGAACTTGTCCGTCAGGGTACTTTTTATGGCTTTAGTTTACTTGGATATGCGTAAAGAAACAACCAAATATGCACTTGGAACAACTTGACCTTGTTATATGCTCAGACACCAAAGTCACAGCTTAGTGCAGCTCGGGGGTCTGTTCATGTAGTAGACAGTTGTCCGGCAAGTTTGGAGGCTTGGGCTCCACTTCAAAGGGACTCAACTTACTGGAACAAGGAAACTAAAAATTTGCCAGAGTCGGGCTCGCCGACTGCCAGGGTTACTAGGGATGGATAGACATGGGCCCTGATGAAAATCGTCTCCAAACTACCGGGAATCTGCAAAATGTATACAGTAGTGAGGTCAAGGGGAAGGGAAGGGGAGGGAGGGAAAGGGAAGGGAAGGGAGGGGAAGGGAGGGGAGGGTCTATTCTAGGCACAGTCTATTCTACTAACTCGGCCACCATGAATTCTATCTACAAACTGAGTAAATGCTATTCAAGAGATTTACATATAACACGTGGATATCAGCTCATTACTTTGTAATTAATCTCCACTTATGGACAACTCTGCAGCAACAACCATATAGTGGCACAGTTTGGTACGGCTATTTACAATATCAAAGCGTTTCTAGAAACTCGGCCTGTCTAGGAACCTCGCCCTCTGCCTCTCTCTAAGCGGGTGCACCTTTTAGAAATGATTCATTCTCTAGAGGTTAAGCCGGCACCTTGAAGAAAAAAAAGCAACCGAAAAAAAAAAAAAAAGAAGAAAGCCAGCGCCTTGGCCCCTCATCTGACGACACTTTGACATATGCATTGTCTGTTCACTATTAATAATATTTATATCTACCCTAACCGACTGGTCTATTGAGTAAAACTCTTTCAGTCACATCCTGACGGGAGATCCAGTTTGCTGGTCCAGCACATATCCAATACTACGGAATAGAAATCGAAGCCCGTATGCCTGTTATGGCCCTGATTTGCTTCGTGGATCCCTGCCCCATAAGACTAGCCTCGTGGAAGGGGGAGGGGGAGGGGGAGGGGGAGGGTTTTGATTTGGGTCATGTAGCTTTATGGCGATGATTCTCAAATAAAAGATGCAGAGGTTTATTGGACCTATGACTATACCTACTCTGTATAAACAGAGGGATTGATCAAGGCTGTATATACGAAGTGATAGACAGACGCAAAGGGGCCATATTGATACGAGACAAGGCCATGCATGTTATAAAGAAAATCTCTTGTGGAATAATGGTAGCCGAGTGACAGGATAGATGGGGGGGGGGAAATATTCTTCAGTAGGGTTTATAGAAGCCGTGGAAGATTTGGGAAGATGAGAGGGGTATGGTATGGTATGGTATGGGGGGGGTCTTGTAGTAGTAGTAGAAACTCACCCCCTGCCCCCTGGCAATACCAAACTCAGGAGACATGACAAGAGGTTTACAGGGAGGGGAGGGGAGGGGAGGGCAGAGTTGTTAGCATAACTAGGGCTTAAATTAGATAGATTCAGAAAGTAAATATAGTCAGAGAAAGAAAAAAAAAAAAAGAAAAAGGCCTGAGAGAAGCTGGATCGATTTTCCATTTTTGGGACAGAGACTCTATAGACTCTGTTAGCAAGGCGGTGGTGAGCCTCTCAAGGCTTGGGGATGTGTTGTGGTAAAAGTCATTGTATTAACGGAGAGAGAGAGAGAGAGAGAGAGAGAGAGGAGGGGGAGAGGGTGTTGGAGCTTGGGGGTAATGGGGAGGCGCGCTTATTGATTTGAGATGTCGAATGGGTGATTGCGCGACAGGATGGGCGGCTGTCACATGGAACGGATATAACACGGGAAATCTGTCAGTTTCCGGATGCTATGCGATATCAGGGCCCGTCCATATGCCGTTCTTCTCTGACAATTTTTTTACTAGACCATTATTATACTGTGTCCACCATAACGCACATCATCGTTGACTTGTTTCCTTTTTTTTTTTCTTTTTTTTTTCTTTCTTTTTTTGCCGTTTACCGGGTGAACCAATTTATATTTTAACCGTGTGCAAGTGCCTGGCGGCCGTAACTTTTCCAAATAGGGAATTGCATTTCCAACCTTGTTGCCCTTTTTTTTTAAATTTTTAATTTTTGATTTTATATATTTATATTTATATTTATTTTTATATTTATTTTTTGGTTTTTCTTGAATTTCTTGAATTTCTTGAATTTTTATATTTAATATTTATTTTTGTTTTTATTTATTTATTTTCTTTTTTTTCCTTTTTTTTTTTTTTCTATTTATTTTTTATTGCGTGAGCTCTTTCCTCAAAATTCTTTTCTCCGTTTGTATGAGGGGTTCATCTACCTGCGATTACGAGTTGTTTTGACCTTGAACGGGAAGGAAAGAAAAATAAAACCCATTCCAATAGGCGGCGTACAAAACCGCAAATTTCCTTTCTTTGTGTTGCAATTTTTTTTCCTTTTTTTTTTTTTTCTTTTTCTTTTTTTTTCTTTCTTCTTCTTCTCTTCCTTTCTTCCATTCCATCATTGCAATCTTTTTGCTCGTTGTCATCATCTTTCCATCGTTCAAATCTGCTTCATTTTCTGTCCACACAAGCGCATCTTCATCATCTACGCTTGCTTCAACGCTCAAGTCGCTTTGATTGAACCATCTCCTCCAGTTGTCCACACGCGTTTTTGAAAAAACCTTTTTTTTTTTTTTTTTTTTTTTTTTTTTTTTTTTTTCTTGCCCATTCGCACCAGCGTTGATCGGGGTGTTTTTTTTTCTTTTTCTGACCATTCTCAATAGTCCTTCATTTCTACATATCTTGCGACCCGAGCCTTTATAGCTTCGTCACATTCGTCACTTTGACACGTTTCTATCCCTTCACGTCACTTTTTTTTTTCTCTAAAACCCCCCCCTCAATTTTTTTCCCCTTCATTCAAGATGTCTGAGGCTACCAAGGACGTCGTTGTCCCCGAGGTCGTGGACCAGGCTCCCACTCTTGCCGCCGAGCCTGTCGTTGCTGAGAAGCCCAAAGTCACCAAAGAGACCAAGATTGAGGAGGCCAAGGTTGAAGAGCCGATTGCTGCTGCTGCTGCTGCTGCTGCTGCTGCTGCTGCTTCCACCGAGACTACTCCTGCTGTAGCTCCCACCGAGGTTGCTGATGCTAAACCCGAGGTTGAGGAGACTGTCAAAGCAGAGACTGTCAAAGCAGAGACTCCTGTACCCATCATCGAGGAGAATGCTACCGAGGTCGTTCCGGTCAAGGTTGCTGTTATCTCTGCTGGGGCTGAGGCCGCTCCTGTTGCTTCTGCTTCTGCTTCTGCTTCTGCTCCTGCTTCTACTGCCATCATACTCAACTCTCGACGCCCCGATTTACGCCTACGAGCAACGAGCAACGAGAAACGAGAAAAGTCAAGACAAATTTGCAAACAGCCAGCCAGCCAGCCAGCCAGCCAGCCAGCCAGCCAACCAGCCAATCAGCCAGCCATACACATGTTTGTCACTTTTACCAGTCTTTAATGATTACAAACATCTACTTGCAAACTTCATCTTGGAATCTACTCCAACAACGAACCAACTATACTATACCGCCGCCCTTCAGCTCCTACATCCTTTCTCTGGTTTTTCCATCAAACTGGTTTCAACGCACACACACACACACACACACTCTCTCTCTCTCTCTCTATCGCTCTTTTGGGTATATGCTCTCTCTAGAAAAATTCAGAAAAATTCTTGGGCATAATTGCCTTGAGTCTTAGTTTGTGCGCTGCGCTTATACATTACCGGAATCTTTAGAAGAAATCAAAAGGTTGACGACTCTTCTATCGACAACCGCCGGGACTTGGTTTCTTGAGAGTCCTCTGCCAACCACCCATCCACCCAACCAACCACCTAACCACCACCCAACGACTCATAAATATATCCACAACAGCGGTACCTTTGACATTTCAACAAAAGACTTTTGTCCCAAAATGCCAGAAGACAATGGACCGGGAAGCACTGCTGGAGGTGGTGCCAACTCTAGCGACTTTGTAAGTGTCTTTTCTTTTTCTTTCTTTCCGTTGTTCTTTTTTTTCAGCTGTTTTGTCTACAATGTTTATAAATCCCGACCCGACCTTCAAAAAACTAACTTTTCGTCTCATCTATAGGTACGCAAACTTTACAAGTATGTCGAAGAATAACTACTACTATACGACTTTGGCGCGGATAACCGCTTTGCCTTGTGTCTTCCTGTCATGGGAATTTCCAATCCCACTTATGACCTACAAACCCAGTACTAACAAGCGACCTCAGCATGCTCAAGGACCGCGATAACCATGCTATAGTGAGATGGGGAGATGAAGGCGACACTTTTGTTGTCATCGAGGTATGACTAACTAACTACAGTACTATTCATAGCACATTATTAGCTAAACACAATCACTGACCGCAAACACAGAGCGATCGGTTCACAAAAGAGGTTCTCCCAAAGCATTTCAAACACAGTAACTTTTCAAGTTTTGTGCGACAACTCAACAAGTACGATTTTCACAAAGTTCGCCGGGGCGAGGAGTCTTGTAGCAACAGCTATGGAACCAATGTACGTTGACTGTTGAATATGATATGCAGGGCCGCCTGTTGGTAACAAACCTTTCCCTATACTAAACTAACCATTAACCAACCCCCTAGACCTGGGAGTTCAAGCATCCTCGATTCAAAGCGAACGGCAAGGAAAACCTTGATGACATTAGACGCAAAGCGCCTGCGGCTCGCAAATCACAACCTGCCGAAGAGACTATTGTTGCTGCGCAAAACCAACTATCCATGGTTACTGATGCTCTGTCAGCTACTCAGCAACAGGTCAATGCGCTCCAGGTACAAATGAACGCTTTGATGGAGTCCAACAAGACTGCTCATGCCGAATTCATCAACATTCACAAGAGTTTTCACTTTCAGCGCAACGTCGCTGCTGAGCTCATCAACTTTATGGAGAACCGGTGTAAATCTTCCCCGGGAATCAATGCGACACAGGAGGAAGCAGAGCTGCGCCGCATAAAAGATCTTCTTGGTTTTGGTCACATTCACGACATGGAGAAGCGCAACAGCATCTTCTCTCCTGGCACCAATGAGCAACTTGCCACCATGTACACAACCAACCATGCCGTTGTTCCCATGATTCAAGACTCACTTGAGCTGGCGCGTTATGGTGTGTATCCTGTCGGCAAGACCAACGGAATCGACCCCTTTAGCGCCGAACACATGAAGAATATTCCTTACCAGTTCCCCTCCGACGCCTGCAGCAACATGCTGATTGCTCCAACACCTCTTTCCACCACTACTGTCCACACCGATCAGCAGCTTGAGGTCGCCTCACCGTCAGGTAGCGACGATTGCCCCGATTGGGGCAAGCGCGCACCCAACGTTTATCTTATTGAAGATGATAAAATTTGCTCGCGCATCGGCACCAAGTTTCTGCGCAGTCTTGGCTGCAATGTCGAGACTGCTGATGATGGTCTTCTTGCTGTTACGCACATCAACCAGCGCAACGTCAAGTTTGATCTCATCTTTATGGACATTATAATGCCTCGCATGGATGGCGTATCAGCTACCGCCTGTATCCGCGAACACATGCCCACTGTACCCATTATTGCCATGACAGCCAACATCCGTGCTGAGGACATTGAATATTACTATTCCCATGGAATGTCTGACGTTCTGGCCAAGCCCTTTACTAAGCCCGGCATGCTCGCGATTCTCCGGAAGCATTTGCTGATGACTGATACCAAGGCAATTAAGAATTCCCCTGATAACAGCATGTCAATTGCTGCTGCCAACATGGCTGGTAGTCCCTCCAATGGATTGGGAACCAATAGTGGCATGACCACTCAGCCGAATAGTATGGGCCCTGAGACTCCCAACTTGAGCATGTCCAATGATATGGTCAATCAAAATGGCATGACGATCCCCTCAAACGGCATGATGCAACAACAACAACAACAACAAAATCTCGCTGTCCAGCAAATGCAACAACAGCAACAAAGTCTCGCTGTTCAACAAATGCAACAAGTCCAAGCACAACAAGCTCAACTAAATATTACCAACTTGAAATACGAACAATCCTCTCCAGCTCCGACATCCAACTGGAACTCACCACGTCCAATGTCCCACCAACCATCTCCTGTGGGTACCGTCAACAGTGGCCTAGATAGCAACGGATATCCAATGAATGGTGTCATGGTGTCTCAACAGCGCATGCAATTCGGCGGCAATGACAATAATACCTTGACGTCGTCACATCATAATGGAGCGCGTATGCACAGTGAGTTGATTGATGAGCGACCGGATAAGAGGCCACGGTTATATGGGCCGGAAGGGTCGTTTGCAACCTAGTGAAGCGTATATACGTTTTATTTGGGGAATTTTAGAATGGTTTGGATGAATGGGTTTTTCTTTTTTCTGTTTCTTTTTTTTTTTGTTGATGATATACTCCTGTTTTGTTTTGTAGTTACATTGCCATGGCTATGGTTTTTTGGGAGTAAACGATTTGTTTATGGGATTCATCATTATTCATCTATCTCTTTTATATACGTGGGGACCCGAGTCGGGCAGCGGCCGGAACGGGGNGGGGGGGGGGGGTTAGTAGTATGTGGCCTTTTAAAGGTTGTTTTTTTGGGGGGTTTTTTTGGGGGGTTTTTTTTTTGGTTGTGATATAGAGCATTCCGGTTGTTTGGGTGGCTTTTTCATTGTTTTTTGTTTTTTATTATTATTCTTGGTTGGGAGAAACAATTCGGTGGTTGTACATACAAGTCAAGTTGAATCCAAGATATATAGAGTATATTGTGATTAAATTTTGGGATGTTTTTATTTTATCTTTTATGCTGGCTTCATCTAAATCGGTTGATTTTTAATTTTTAATTTTTTAATTTTTTTAATTTTTTTTTTTTGAAAATCATCGCGGGACTATATGCCGTGGTTGGACTGTTCCCATTTTCCCGAAACCCATGCCCATTTTGAGAAGAAACAAGTCTATTTCTTTTTCACATGCTTACTCGTCATCATCATCATTTTCTTCTTCCTCTTCCTCTTCCTCTTCTTCTTCCTCCTCGCTCTCCTCTTGACTCTCCTCTTGACTCTCCTCTTCATCCGCCGTCTGCAACCACTCCACAAACACCTTTGACTTTTCCCTCACATCCGCAACCTCCTCCCCCTGACTCTTTTCATCCCCCCACCACGCCAAAATCGCATCTTCCTCAACGACATCCAAATTATACAACTGCTGCAAGAAAGCCGCCAACAACAACCCACCCCTCGCCGCCTCCAAAACCTTCAACCCCGCAATCGTCCTCTGCAACGCCATGGTGAAATCTCGCTGGTCCGCCAACCCCCCCCTCCCAACTCCCACATCCGACAAGAATCTCAAAGCCCCCGGTCGCGCCGCCAGCGTCTTCTGCACCGCCTTGGTCGCATCTAGCCCTTCCCCCTCTAACAACTCCGCCGCCCGTCTCGCAAACGCCGTAGCAATCGCCTTGCGCACCGCCGTATCCGATGCATTCTGCGACAACCGCAACCCCATAAACTCCAGCTTCGCTGCGTCAAAATCTCCACTGTCACCCCGTAGGGTGTCTAGTAGACCTTGCACGGCATCCCCGTGGAAACCGGCGTCGGCGTGTGATGAGGAGTCACTGGTGAAGGAGGAGGAGCGGGCGTCACGGTGGAAGGCGGAGATGGATTCGTCGTCGTCAAAGGCAGAGGAGGCGTGGGAGTTGATGGTGGAGATGGAGGCGATGGAGAGAGAGCGGGGGCGGTAGACGAGGGTTTTGAGGAGGAGGGCAGGATCGGAATCTTCGAGGTCTTCATCTTCGGGGTCTTGGTATTCTGAGGCGTTGGAATCGGTGCCGACGATTTTGACAGAACTGGTGGCGGAATCGCAGTACTTCCTGAGGGCGATGAGGGTGTCTTTGGGGACTATGGCGTTTGGGCCGATGATGGCGCCAAAGGAGACGACTGAGCCCTCGTTTACAGTAGAGCCAGCGCTGACCTTGGCACCGTTACCGGCAATTACCGAACGGGTGATGACAGCACCATCCTCAATAATGCTATCGTCCCAAATGTGACTGTTCTCGATTATGGCACCCTTACCAATGACACAGTTTCGGCCAACAATGGAGCTAGTAACCTTGGCATCGGGTCCTACCACGGTGTTGTCGGCGACAACAGACCGACTGACACAAGAGGTAGCGTTGATCTGGGCACCATTCTTACCACCCTGGACAGTGTTGCCGCTACGGAAATCCGCCTCGTACTTTTGGCCCGGGAACAAGTTGCAGTCGGGGACAAACGGAAAGGTCCACCGGCCCATAATGTCATCACTAATGGCATTGTACATGGGTAAATTCCGCGCGCGTGCAGCGTAGCCACTGTCCAGGATCTCGGCGTGGATCGCCTTGCCGTTAAGCTCCCAGTCCTTTAGGACACCCTGAAGAAAGTTCTTTCGTGGCAGCTCGTAGTCAAAGGACTCACTCCACAGGGCGAGAACATCGGGTGTGCAAATGTCAATTTCGGGATCAATGAGGTCGGCGCGAATCTCGTAGTCGGTTGAAAGCTCGCTGAGAAGGTCGTGGTCCATGACCAGTTTCGTCTCGTCCTGGTTAATACTAAGCTCGTCATATGTAAGACACCGGTTGGTTTTGGTGTCGACCGTGAAGATCGGGGTAAGAGCGGGGGCTTGTGTCCGGTGATGGGTGGGACCAGCGGTGCGGAGGACGATGGTCATAATGTTGGCAGAGTTTTCGGTGCGGCGGGCCTTGTGGGCGGCGAGGACTTTGTCGAGGGAGAAGTTGGAGACGAGATCGCCGTGGACGAGGATGAAGTCGCCGTCAATGTAACCGCGTTTGTCGAGGTCGCGCAGAATGTCTCCGGTTGAGCGGGCGTCGGGGAAGGGGACAAAGGTGAAGGTGGTGAAGGGGGAGGCAGCAGAGTTGGGAGACCACCGTGATTTGGCAATGTACTCTTCGACTTGGTCGACATGATTGCCGCAGTAGATGTACACTTCCTGGACGCCATTCATGGCTAGGAATTCCATAGTGTACTCGATAAGAGGAGTGTTGGCGAGAGGAAGCAGGCACTGTTGACAGTGCTTGGGTTAGCTCATTGGCCATAGATAGGATCAAGAGTAGATGGAGAGTATTGACGTACGCGGGGACGGTCAAGGGTAAGAGGCTTGAAGCGGCTCTGGAAGGAGTCTGCCAGAATCTATAAAGACAAATGATGGGATGTCAGCATCACTACCGCAAATTGACATTGAATCTAGGCGCAAAAGCATACCACAGCCTGAAGGACATCTTCGCCTTTAGTTTCGGCCTTGCCCTTTTTCGTCTTTCCGGCCTTCTTCCCCTTGCTTGACATGTTTTTGATGTTCCGGTGTGTATTGGCCGAGGAGATGGGAAGTGATGATGGTGGATGAGGGGCTTGAAACGAGTTGTTTTGGTGGAAGAGATGATAGTCGCAAATATGTAGTTGGAAGAACTGCGTGCGGGTCTTTGTGTGGGTGTGTGTTGTTGTTATTGGGAGGGATAAACAATGGCCAAGAATTAAGGCGCAATTATTGTTTATGAAGACGGAATAAAGTCAAAACAATATCCTGTTTACATCTGAACCGATTCAAGTCTCTGCGGGAAAAAAAAAAAGAAAAAAAAAATTGAAGAAGAAAAAAGGCATGAAATTACAAGTTGGGTTTGAATTGAATAATCGTCAAGTTTGACGCTTCCCGCACGTGATGACTCAAAAGGTGGGGCAATTATACCGAAGCTTTGCAAGAGTCCGTAGTTTCCGAATTCAACACCCTAACAGCGCTAAAAGTGGCAACTCCTCCACTTACCCTTTTTATTTTTATTTTTAATTTTTCCATTTTTTTAGTGGGTGCACAAACCCTCAATCCCGCCTGTTGGTTCCAAATTGTGGGGCGATACTTTTTTTTTGTACGACTGCTAGAGAGGAATTAATGTTGACGACATTTACTGCATATATAATACGTACATACATTTTGACTGGCCCTTGCAAAGGAAAAAGAATTGCACTCATTCTTGGTTCCACCTAAAATATTCCCTTGTTAGTGCATACAAATTACAGAATTATCGGCATTGGACATTTAGATGTGACAGGTGTGCCAACGCATGTGCCTTCCGTCCTTCACCGAGAAACATCGTCAACTTCCTTCCCAACTCATACATGGCCGATTTTCTTTAAACACCTTCTCTTTTTGGCTATGATGCTATGCCCTATGCGCACACAAATAATTTAATTCAATGATGTGAATTTTTTTTTTTTTTTCCTTTGGGCAAGCCCCAAAATGCGAAAACCGTGGAACGATGACGAACGATGAAGTGGCACTGGCTTTTCTGCCTGGGTTCTCTCTCCTTACAGCCAGCATGACTGACAACAGATGACGGAAAATCAAAACAAAGCCGTTGGTTTTCTTGTTTTATCACGCCTCTTGGTCCCTGTTAATGAGGCTTTCTCGAGATTCTCTCTCTTTCTTTCTCGCTTCTCTCTTTCTTCTGGTCTACTTGTCATCATTCCCCCAACCTCTTCTTGCTTGACTATATCCGTTGCTCTTTATTGTTCAAACAAAGGAAGTCATCAAAAGTCACTGTCACTGTCACCGTCCCCGTCACCTGCCCTCCTATCTCATCTTTTGTTTTTATCATCTGTTGCTGATACATTCATCAAAGATAAGGTTTTTGGCTTGGCTTGGCTTGGCTTGGCTTGGCTGCTATCCTGGACTGTGCACTGGTTAGAGGGCACACATACTTACATACACACATCTACTTACAACACACGCCTCTGCTTGATACTAAAACTAAACGTTGGCTTGACCGGCCACCTGTCATGCAAGCCTTCAAAATTGACCTTCCTGATTTTAATATTGCTCAGTCACGGCCACACCTCAGACTCCATGCTTCGCCATCATTGCGAATCGCCTCTTCTAATCGCGAAGTTGAAATTGTTAGCTTCGCTCATCTGCAGGAGCTCATCTCATCAGGAAGTCTCTGGGTCTCCCGCACAGGCCTTTGCTACCTCGACATGTCAATCCTAGTTGACGATAAGCCATATCTTTTTTCACAGCAAGGACTGAATGAAATTGCCGCAGCAGTCGAGATGATTCCGGTAAGTTCAACTTGTCCGACTGATTTACTTTTACTCCCTTCTTTTTCATCCATTGTCATCAACCATATAACCCTCTTATTCCCCCCCCCCCTCATTACACTCCCCCTCAAGCATCATCTTCGGCTCTTATCCGCTGCTTGCTCTTCACCAACCTTCTCTCCTGGCCCCGCCATATGACAAAGCCCCGGTCATTTTTTTTTTTTTTTGATACCTGGATGGGTTGGCCGTAGGGGTTCACCTCAGGATTGTGCAAATTACCCACAAGTTGAGGTGACTCAGAGAACAACTACAGAGGGAGTATAGCATGGGTGTTTAATGGTTGCTTGGCTGACAAGGGTTCGGCTTAAATGAATGAAT
Organism: Bretziella fagacearum; assembly: GCA_002018255.1. Lineage (NCBI taxonomy): Eukaryota > Fungi > Ascomycota > Sordariomycetes > Microascales > Ceratocystidaceae > Bretziella > Bretziella fagacearum. The sequence continues at coordinate 9,295 of MKGJ01000233.1, read as the reverse complement.
TTGGGATTTGGTTCTTTGTAACAAAGGCGCTTGGTTATCGTAGCTAACATCAGTCGTCATAGTTATGGTGCGATCTCGGAATCCAGTTAAAGAGCTGCCAGTCCCCGTCCTCGTCTCCGTCCCAGTCCCAGTTCTCTCGTTATCACCACGATATGAATGCGACCAGCCAATTTCTTCGTTTCTCCTTGTATTCATCCGACATATCTGCATCTCAAGTCTGCCCAACAGAAATTCTCAGTGCATCTGCAGACGGCATCCATCTTTCCCTTAATTTTACTTCGCGCACTGCCACATCCTCACCAAAGAACCCACATTCTCCACAATCAACGACACACACTGCCGATACAGCTCAAGCCGGTCTCCACTCTCAACACCCCTTCACAAACCGTCCGCCTCATTACACTTTTCGTGACTACAACTACGATAGCAGTCCTGAACTACCCTTTACTCGCTTCTCTCATAACTATATACCATCCAAGCCCTCCTCCAAGTCTCCTACTTCCAGATACCAAAAATCAAGCCAACAAACCAAATACCCGCAGCACCAACCCCGCTCTGTACAGCCAGCCACGATCGACCCTGTTATCAGCAACGCGAAAGACGTCATTCCTTTTATTACCTCGACGCTTTCCCATCTTTTTACGTCACGTCGACCTGCCGCATCCCGTCTACGGTTCTCCAACTCCAAGCATATTGTGCCCTTGGTGAAGTTGTTACCTGCAGCCTTTAACCTTGCATACGTTCAGGTTCGTGCCCTTTTTTCCACTTGATCTTCTTTTCTCTTCTTTTTCTTTTTTTCTGCTCGAACTTTGGAGGAATATGATGCTAACACAGAGCGGTACACAGAAAGTACTAGATAGCGTTGAGAGCATGCACGTCCTCTCGGACGTAACCTCGTACTTTGCGACGTCAGGCTCCCAGGGCTTGAGGACAAGCATGAGGGGCCTACTAGATCCCGATAGCGGCCCTCTAAGCACCGCTATTCCCAGAAAGCTTTGGTCTGTTTTGCAATCGCAAACCAAGATTCCCACCGTCTCAGAAATTCCAAAGGCTATTTCAACGAGAAAGATCCCCGATATCGATCTTGATTTTGAGCTTGATTTTGAGGTGTGGGATAATTTAGATGATGAGTTTGAGGAAGATACAGCTAGAGCGCAGGTCCTTCCTCCTATGCACTTGCCATCGTTATCAGATATTGAAGTTGATGATGAAGATGAATTTGACCTGAGCCCGCTCTCTAGTCAAGATACTGTTTTCTCATCAGAATCAAACAGAGGCCAAATCTCAACGTCAGAAATGGACGTCAACTTTGCCCTTGGTTTTGGTGGCCGCGCCCAGCGTGATGCTGATTTGAATTTTGATGTCAACTTTGACGATGACGAAGACATGAATGACCCCGAATCATACGTTAATTGCTTGCGCCCGCAGTCTTTTGAAGACACTTATGTTCCCGATATCTGGGAATACGACGAAGGATTTGGAGATGATATGGATGGACTATCTGATGATGGACTGGATGGGGCGATCTTGGATGAAATGGATGGAGGATATTCAGGGGATGATCTTTTCAATGCATATGGACAATGCCAGAATGAAAGCAATGGGTTTGCATTTAGCTTGGGCATGGACCTGGATGACTTGGAAGTTGGCGTGTAATGACCCAATGACTCTACGAGCAACTCAGGCGTCTCTAATGACAACAGATTGAACATTAACACACATAATAGCAACTTCAGAAAGATCACAGAATTTCTACATATATAGCTACTACATTACATAATTCAATCAATCAAGGATACATTATCATAATTTTCTATATTTATTAAATGTGATTTGAATTTGCGAAAATGAAGCATTGCTACATTGGGCGATGTAAGCCTGCTTATGTAATCAGGCATTGACGTAACTAGCTAGTGGTGTGGGGGCTCCGATTTTCCTTGTCAATCAAATTTCACATGCATTCTAGACTTTTCCAAATTCTATCATCCACCCTCATCTCAAATATCCAACAGGTTTCCATCACTACATATTACACATCCCACATTACTCACTACACACCATGGCATCATTACATGTCAACGACGTCGTCGAACGCAAGGCCAACAAGCCGGCCCTCATGCCGACCCCCAACGAAACCTTCGACTCTCCATCCACCGGCTTCCCCTCTCACAAACGCCGCATGCGTGTCTCAAAATTCAAACAAAACCAACAATTAGCAAAAGCCAACGGCGGCGTGCTTCCGGATGAAACCCCCACTCCTTCCGATACCACAGCCGTCAGCAAAAAGGTTTCTTTTGGCCAGGAACCACCCAAGGAAAAGAGCTTCGAGGAAACAGAACGCGAGAGGATTAACCGGGAGAATCAGCGGCGGATTGCCAGCATGTCGGAACAGGAGATTGCTGAGGCAAGGAAGGAAATGTTGGAAGGGTTGAATCCGCAGATGTTGCATAAGTTGATGATGAGGGCGGATTTGGATGAGAAGTTTGGGCCGTCTCCCTTTGATGAGTCGGTGGGGTCGGTAACGCAGGCGGGTGCGGCAGGGATGAGGGAGAAGGAACTTGAGGTCGAGGTGAAGAAGGAAGAGATGAGGTGGCCGCCGGCGCCGTCGATTGAGGTGGAGCATGTGATGAAGACAAAGGATCCCCACGCGGGACATGCACATGGCCATGAAACCAAGAAGCCGCTGGCGAAAGATCTCGATCCTAGCAAACCCTTTGATGAAGATCTCCCGCCAGTAAATCCTCCCGATGATCTCGTTTCGATGGCGGACCTTCCGGTGAAACCTCACTTCCCCACGCCGCAATCTCGCGATCTTGATCCCAACGATCCGGACTTTCTAGAGACTCTGCGGCAAAAGTACTTTCCCGAGACACCGGCAGATCCATCAAAGTTGGCGTGGATGGCGCCGTTGCCGACGGAGGGTTCTATTGCAGATCGGGAGTCGCCGTATCATCCAGGACAGAGTACGATATCGACAGCGGCACTACGATTTGACTTCCGGGGGAAGCTACTCCCTCCTAGTCTTAGTCGAGAGATCCCGGTGTCCAAAGGGTTACACCATCACGGACTAGCGCCTGAAGCGGCGGGATACACAATTGAAGAGTTAGCCATTTATGCACGTAGTGCAGTCCCAGCACAGCGGTGTATTGCGTACCAGACGTTGGGGAGGATTCTGTACCGGCTGGGACATGGTGATTGGGGGACGAGTATTGAAGATGATATCGCGATGGGGATCTGGCATGCGGTGAAGGAGGGGAGAGTCATTGAGTCGTTGACCGATGCGGTGACGAAGACTTCGGGTCATCGTGGGAGTCAGGCGTATGCAACGGAGGCGTTGTGGTTGTTTGAGAAGGGAGGGTGGAAGGAAAAAACGCGAGGACGGTAAATGGAAGTTACGATACACGATATGATGATACCTGCTTAGTAATATATTGAATGGAAGGTACATGTGTATGTGCCTTCCTGATTTTGACTTTTCAATGTGTGTAAGTACCTGCCGTGTTTAACTTTTGCTACTGGTTTGTTTACCGTGTGAAAACTCTGACTCTCGCCAAGATCTCTAGGGTTTTAATCTCTCCACCTTTCAACATCAACATCGTCGGTTCATTATCATCATCATCACTTGCGCCTCTACGGTTCGACCCTCTTATCAATATCGTATTCATTACACTGCGTCAGTGCGATACCATTAACTTTAACACATATCCCACGTTGATACTATTGCTTATTGTCTTTAACACCTCATTATCATTTCAAAATTACCTCTTGTTGTTCAAGTTAACAGCATCATTATTCTCTATTACGATATCCATCGAAATGGCTCCTCTTACACTTCACCCTTTGACATCTTCCCTCCCTAGCCTTCATCCCCTGAAGAAGCCAACCCCACCTCCTGTGATTCCCGCCATCAACGTCTCGGGCACAGGTGAATTCATCGACTCTGAATCCATCTCCAACATGAGCTACGATTCCAAAGCCGCCCCCGCCGCCCCCGCCGACCGCAACGCCTGCTACCTCTACCACCGCCGCCTCATCGACGACGACATTCCATCTGTTTTCAAGGTCGCACCGCCGTCCACCTCTACGCCTTCCAAGTTCAACGTCTGGCGCGCCCCAATGACACCCCGTGTAGCTTCTTGCAACACTTGGTTGTCGCAGGGCCGACCTTTGAGTCATGAGCAGGCGGAAATTGGCCAGGCACAGATGGCGATGTGCCCGGCGATGCTTAACCGGATAGGGTCACAGAGAACAAACATGACGGAGTTGACGACCAATACGCACAAGTCTTTCAACTCTGTGTCGACTGCCGAGGCGATGGGGGAAATGTTTGTAGATGGAGTCGATATCTTGAACGAACGCCGTGCACTGATTATCCTCGGTCGGACGGGCAGCAACGCTATTGGTGAGTTTAGATCAAAGACGGAGTATGATTTGGGCCAGTTCTAACTTGCAGAACAGATGTGGTGACTCTTTGGTCGAAGCTTCGTGAGAGCGGACTCATGGTCGAGTTTGCTACGCCCAATGGTGATAGGGCTGAGTGCAATCAGGACTACCTCAAAGCTTGGAAGCTTTATATTGCTGTAAGTTTCAAGCTCTCCAATAATCATCATTCTTTTACTTGGGTGGTCGCTGTGATCTAACATGTTGGCCAACTTTCACAGCGCATTCCTCAATATCTATTGCAAGAATATATAAAGATGATCAACGACATCAAATGGCAGTCCCCAAAGACGTAGGATGCCAAGGACTTCTCCATGATGGAGTATGACTGTGCTGTTATTCCCGGCCTAACGGGTCCCGGACTCTACGAGATGCAAAAGAATAGGCACCTGCTTGCAGCTATTACAGAGTACTATGCACTCACTCGAAGATCTCACAAGAGCAATTCTCACCGGGTTCTTGGTGCAATTGGGCACGGTGTGATTGTTGTGAACTCGGCGACGGCAGATGTCCGTGCCGTTGGAGCATCATATTCTTGGTGGCAAATGCTCCGGAGGGGCCAAGCGTCTCCGCGTGACTTGCATCTCAACACGGTGATTCCGGTGCTCTTTCACACCAGTGCAATGACGATTCCACGGACTTTGGAGCGCACGGGTCGAGCGTTGGGCATGATGAAGCTTATCAACTACGATGTGCGTTACTCGTGGAAAGATACGGCTGAGAAACAGCTCCGCAGTCATCAACACGAGTCGGCATTTGAGTTTCAGGATAACAGTTGTTTCCCGTTGAGGTAAGTTCAATGTGGCTTTTGTTCTCTTTTTCTCTTCACTATCCATGATATGCAAGATACTAATGACTACTTGTTAACAGACACTGTTGCGAAGACGATACTTTTGCGTTCATCAGTGGGCGTTTCATGTTTGATGCGGCACCTGTAGCAAACGCTGTAGTCAAGAATGTCTTGCGGAATGTTTGTCACGAGGTTGTTGAGTTTGCCAAGGCAACCCATTTCCGGCAGAACAAGGCTACGAAGGAAAGCTGGCTTCAACACACAACATCGGGTGCTTTCCGTACCAGACCTGTGATCCCTCGTCATGATACTGCTATGGAATTACCGGCTACTCCAAAGACTGGTCCCCAGACTCCAGCGGAATCCATGGATTTGTCAGGCTCACTAAAGGCAACGTCACTTGAGCAAGCACAGTTGGAAGCCGTAATGAAGCGGACTAACAGCTCTTTATTGAGGAATCGTCACTCGCTCCGGAGAGCCACTTTGCAACGCCGTCAACTACAACCACGGCACCAACCGACTGATCCATCTAAGAATGTGGAGCAGGTTCCGACTTTGACAGAATCTACTGTTACGGGTCAAATAGTGGACAAGGAGCCTCAAGATGGAAGCCAAGAAGGTGCTGCTTTGTCACGATGTGTGTCGGCTCCTAGTGATTTACCATTTCTAGCTATGGCTAGAACATTGGGTAATGATGAGGCTATGGATGACAAACCTACGGTTATAGATGACACTAATAAGGGGGATACCAGTGAGAGTGATGTACAAGAGGGAGAAAGGGAGGTTAAGTCTGTTGATGTTGAAGCTTTGAAGAGAGTGTTTGAGGATGACAAGTTTAAAGACAATGGTGAGATCCCGGCGGCCGATGATTAACATTGTTAAGCAAAGTATTTTTTATGAGTTTTGGAGGAGAAGCGGTTTGTAATACAACATTGATTTTTGGTTTGTTTTTTTTTTTTTTTTTGTTTTTTTCTTACAGTGAAATGGAGAATGAGAATGAGGTCGGAACTGTGAAGCCGATGTCCCGCGCCGAGGGTCCGATGGGTCCACAATTAACGACGGGGTAAGTATGGTGTGATTTTATAAAAATCGACTTGGAGTGTATTTATGCGATATTTATGTCGCGTTTATGCAGTGTTTATGTTGTTGCATAAGTCCTAGACAAAAAAGGAAAGCGGCCTCGGTTATTATTATCCCAATTTGGACAAACAAAAATTGGAGAAGGCAATTGCCATTAAAACAACAAAAGTGAAGTGAAGTTGGTGATTGCACGATATATATAGTTTCTGATATCTTATCACCCTTTATCCTTGTTTCTTCAAGCCATATTTTTCTCTTTTAATTTTTTAATTTTTATTCCTAACATACACGATATCAACAATGTCGGGAATGCCTAAACGATGGCAGCTCAAGATTGTCGATAAAGAAAAATTAAAATATGAGCCATTACCAGAGATTCCCCGGTGTGCCGGACCGGTGAATGGGGCTCGATTACAAGGCAAGGTTGCCATCATCACCGGTGAGTTCTCCGCCTGTCCCGTCCCGTCCCGTCCCATCCTCGTTACGACATGACCAACTAACTTTGCCCAAGGTGCGAATTCACCACTTGGCATCGGCCGGGCCACAGCTCTTCTATTTGCAGAAGCCGGAGCCCGCGCTTTATATCTTTGTGATGTCTTTGGAGACTATTTACCAGCCATTACAGCAGATATTGAGCGAAAGTTCACGGGCGTGGACATTCATACACGAGTATTCAATGCGGCGGATGAAAAGGGTGTCCAAGGAGTTGTTGATGCCGCCATGAAGAGCTACGGCAAGCTGGATGTCTTCTTTGCGAACGCGGGGACGGCAACCCCACATAAGCACTTGAAAGACATTAGCGCGGAAGAGTTCCTAGAGAGTCTGCGCATTAATACGTTGAGTGTTTTCTTGGCGATACGTATTGCGGGAAAGGCAATGGCCGGGACGGGCGGCGGGAGCATTGTGGCGACGGCATCGGTGGCGGGAATCGCGGCAAACGCAGGATCAGCGCCGTATTCAGCAGGGAAGGCGGGGGTTATTTCGTTGGTGAAGACGGGGGCGTTCCAATGGGCTGGGACAGGGGTACGGGTTAATGCGGTTTGTCCGGGGTTGATTGAGACGGGGATGACAGAGGAGGTGTTTGAGGGGGCGAGGAGGAGGGGGACGGAGGGGAGGATTGGGCAGTTGAATCCGTTGGGGAGGGGTGGCAGGGCGGAGGAGGTGGGCAGGGTGGTTTTGGTTTTGGCGGGGGAGGAAGGAGGGTATGTTAATGGGCAGGCTTGGGGGGTTGATGGGGGGTTGAGTGCGGGGTTGCCGTTTGTCAGGGGGAAGTTGGCTTAAAAGGGAAGAGACGGAATAGTATAAATCATTACATTAACTCATCATATACGTTAATCAACAAGACCCAGCCAGAGACCCTAAACATCCACCTCCATCGCTCCCTGCGCCATCTCCATTTGTGAAATTTTCATCAAAACCGTCTCCTCCCAAGCCCTCTGTCCTGCCCTCCTCCCCTCACTCAAAAAGTCCCACTTGGCCTGCATCATCGTATCCGACCTCTGCACCAACCCCGAAGTCTGCGCCGCCTTCTCCCTCCCATTCCTCACCCTCTCCTGCGCCTCCAAGATCCTCCCCACAACCTCTCCCACCGACTTCATCCAGTCGCCCGTTATCCACTCCTCATTCGCCAACACCCGCTCCAGCCCCGTTGCCAACGCTTTGGCACTCGGTGCACTCCAGCCTTCCCAGTCGCTTCTCTCCGGGAGGGATTGGCCGAGTTCTTTCCGGGCACGGAGGGCAAGGTCGACGGCGAGACGGCGTGTTCTGGAAGAGGGGGGTTCAGAGGGATTGATTGCCGATGAGTCGCCGTTGGCCGCCAATAACTTTGTCCCCCGTTCGACGACAATTACAAACACCGCCATGACCACCGCCCCCAGATTATTCACCACCCACGGATCCTCTGTCCTCTTGCCCCCCCTCGCCACAATGAAATCCAACCCTCCAAATACACTTGGTGCCATGAACCGCTGCTCTGCCTTTACGCACATGTACCTCGCCACCGAGATCATCCACCGCGGGAGGACCCCCGTGTCATTTCCGGCTGCGGCCTTTTTGATCCCGGAGAGGAGTTTCGGCTGTGAGGATTTCTGGGGAATGCGGCCAGTCATGGGGGTGGGGCCGGCGCGACGGATTCCACGAGGGGGCATTGGAGAGGGGACGGGGGGGGCGGCGGTTGGGCGGGCGCGGGAGGCGGTTGGGCGCGTGGAGGTTTTGGGGAGGGTGGTGTCGAGGTGGGTGTAGAGGCGTTTATAGACACGGGGGGGTATCGGGGGGCGGGGTTCAATGGGGGGGAGGTTGAGGGGGATTTTGAGTCTATAATTTTAGTTGGTTAGCTTGAATTTCACTAGTAATGCTCTCTTACCTCGAGCGAAGCGAGGAAAACAAAGGCTTACCGGTCGCAGGCGAGGTGGGCGCAGCAGTAGGTGCGGGCGATTTCTTCTTCGGGTTTTAGGGCGGAGGCGCGTTGGCGGGATTGAGCGACGAGGGAGCCGGCGAGGTCGATGAGTTGGCGGGGGATGTTGGGGCCATGGCTGGGCATGAGAGCCAGGAGGCTTTGTTCTATAGAGCGATTCATTTTTTTTATAGTGTCTTGGTGGTGGATGTTGGTGTTTTTGGTGAGGGTGGAAGTTGAGAGTGAGGTTGAGGTTATCAAAAAGGTTGAGTGGTGATGGTTGGGGGTTGGTAGTGTAAGGAAGGAGTGACGCGACGCGTTAGGGTTGTTTAAGTGGTTTTATATATATATATATATATATATATATATATANTTTTTTTTTTTTTTTTTTTTTTACTAGGGGAATGGAGAGAGCAAAGGAGAGAATGGTAATAATGACTGCACTTTTGTAATATTTTCTGTTGTCAACGCAAGGTCATCGTTATATATGGTAGTGTTTAATAACCAACAATAGCAAAAATATAGTATGTTCTACTACTCAATCGTCCAAGCAACAAATCAAATAGGCACTATGGCCGAGTGGTTAAGGCGCA